>LUCH01000330.1:218233-236332 GCA_013368495.1 Paragonimus heterotremus | reverse complement strand
AATGTTCTACTTATAATAAATAATTGCGCGGAATGGTTACTTTATCCATACAGACAACATCCAGCTTACCGTGTAAGCAAAAACCTCCGTTGGAGGAACAAAAGTTTAAAACCATTTGAGGAAAATACCTAAATTTTGTTAGCTTAGAATAGTATGCCTACTGTTCTTTTACAAGTATGCAGTCTTTTAAAAGCGGTAGCACACCAACCCTCACAGAAAACGATTCCGAAATACTTGCAAAACCAAGCATGAGTAGGGAAAACAAAATTGTGCTGATCATTTGAAAATGCAACGGAATCGTATGTGCAATCCAGTTCATTTAAAACTTTTGTCTTTCATTGATACACAGTCAAATATTCTCTTCGGTTTCCCGTGGAAAATATTAGTAATAACAATTGCTTTCGAACAGTTGTAACTTCACTGTTTTATTCTCAAAACCATGCAACATACTTAAGTCAGTGTGAGATTGTGATGTTGTACACAGAAATAGTGCAGTGACCTCTTCATCGGGGTACATAAACGACAATTGGCACTTGAACATGCTGAATACGATAATTTCTTTTCTCGTGATTTGATTGCTATTCTAATTGTGCCAACGGAACTGCTGCCAATCGCTAAAGAAATCATGCTGGGTCTGGCTTATACACTTCACACCCTGACAGTATTTTGGTTATATTCTGTAATTTTTTATGACAATTTCTCATTACTTCTAGTTGTTGACACATCTATTTCATTGTACCAACCTGTCTACTACCTGATGCATGAATGTGACCGGGAAACAAACAACTAAGTAGGCAAAAGTGACTAAACATATGCTTTTGAACTGTGAAATGTATCTGCACATTAGCAAGTACACGACGCAAAACAGAAACGCAAGATATGGGTCAAATATGATATTTATATTAAGTGCTATATTTGTATGCAATTGCCCTAGTTTTCAACCTGACATTGCTGTTGTTTGTAAGGATGATTGCACTGACAGTACTTCTCCGCGAATAGTATAGCCCCGGCCTCAATGTTTCAACTCAATGTAGCAGTCGACTGTTCAGTGGCATGAACGATTATGAGAACCAAAAAAGGTAAATGCGTTTTATCACGACACGCACGAATGTGATGAAACGTTTTGGCAAAGCTGCCAACGCACGAGACCCATACAAATTCCAACAAAATGTTATCTACACATGGCATAATGTATGAGTCACCGTCATCGTTCACTTCTCGTCATCTCTTAGAAATCCATCACATGGATGCCGGGGTTTTGTATTCACGTAATGAAGTTTGGGTAACTGTGTTCGTAAAGACCTCTTGGTGAGCTTGTGACAACCATTAAAAAACTGTTATTAGTGAATTACGCATGTTGCGGCTAAACACCTATCACGTGACATCAATTTGATGTTTGTTTAATGTTGTTCACTCTTTAACAATCAAAAAGTTGTTTGACTCAGAATTCTCGCGCATCCAGCACTTTGACTGATTCATTGAAACCACAACTCACAACAAATAGAAAACTACTAAGTATGAAAGTTCAAAAAACTATCGACCAATCAATTCTTTTGTTTAACAGACTTCTCCCAAATAAACACCAGTTTACTATGGCAAAAAATCGTCACTACCTTCAGGCTTAGCTGGGCATTAATTTTTAAAATCTCGTTTCTCACAATTCACTTCATTTTCGTTTGCCAGATCAAACTTATGATTTTCTCCTATTTCCACCAGTGAAATACGGGATAGTATTTTATGTGTTTCCACGCACAATCATTGTGCTCTTTCAATGAAATCACGTCAACCGGAATACTTCATCCTCGGTAGATCTCAAATACGCACACGTACACTACGTATGTACGATTTTGTATCTGCGTACTGCGCACACCTACTCTTCATAGGCGCAAGCCTTGTTGATACCGTTAAGCGTGACCTTCATTCATGACAGAGGTCGAGGTATGTCCACACCCATTGCGGTTTTTCGGTGCTCTTTTCAACGACCGTTGTCAGTCACTGACATTTATGAATGAAATCAGCCATTAACCTCTGCCGAATTAGAAATGTCCATGTGGTTCGAGAAAAACCGAACAAAGTGATGTATTTGGAAACAAGCCAACAACAGCTAAGTAACGAATTTCCAGAAACTGACTAATTTTCAGTACGGGCAACATGAACCAGTAAGTTGAAACGAAACTGCAGTCAAAAAACTTAGCGAACAATTCTTACTCCCCATTTATTGCACGGATACGACCGAATTTACTTAAGCCCACTCCTCTATTTCACGTAGTGGATCCTCGCCTAACTGTGGGTCCCCAGAGAGGTTAGTGAGTCAGGTGACGCGAATACAATTGGGCGAACACAAAATTTCCCTCGCTTAATATTTGCACAATTGTACTATGAGGATATGTGGTGACAGATGAACCTGGCGCTGCCATTTTGCTGAAATTGAGCCCTCCTTGAGGCCACCAAATGCAAAATGTATATAAAGCGTGTAGTATGACACATTAGTGACTCGCTTCAACCGTTGTGATGATGTGCCAGCCTTATGTCTCCTTATGTATACTTCAAATTTGGTCTGAACTACATGCTAAAAGTGCATGGATTACCTAATCCGGTTTCTCCCACCGGGCGATCTGCGACCCTGGTATCATACGCCCGCTACTTTATTTCGAACGTTGGATGTGAAGTAATTGATGCGCAATGACATATGATGTGAGGATTAATGAGATGCTGAAGAGACCGCATTCCTTCATTTAAAAGAGCTGTCATAAGCCGGCAGCTTAAACCAGTGGCAAGAGGGTACCCGTGAACTTAATCGAACAAGCAAAATTAGTTTTGTTTTGAAAAGTCTGAGTGAAACATATTCGTCAAGTTCAACTAGATCATAAGAAATTGGCTACGCATGCGTACCATCATGGTCTACTGTTAACATAAAACTCTAGAAACTGCTCAGCAGGGGTCAATACGTCACATCTTAGTATGCAGGATTTTCCTTACCACGAAGAACTCCGGCAGTTTGATAAACATTTCGGTCTGGTTTAACAGATTATGACACCATCTTGTGTTATGGACAAATTCTACATCTCTTGCTCACTATTAGACGGTCTCAAAATAAACGGATTTAACTAATGTTGATCTATAATTATCAAGACTTTATAACTGTCGAGGAAGCTGACACACTATGTGGTTCAGCTAGGCGTGTAATTATTCGGACTTTCAGTAAGTTTCACAGTAGACGATTGATGAAAAGTTGCCAATTTATTCTCTCTGAACACCGAACATCTAAGTACCAGTACATCATTTTTCAAGGCAAATTTGGTCGTTTTCAATCTTTGCCTGTGTCCACTTTCCCGAGGTTTCTAAGAGATGACACTGTTTTTTCGTCAATGAATTTGTTTAACAGATGACAATATGCTCGTTGCTATCAACATCTTTTCTATATGAAAATGTGAGCCGGTGTTAACCCTCATCATAAAGAAGGTCCAACTAATAATGAGTTCCACAAAGTGAACAGAACAACTTTTTAAAAATTAATTACTAGAAGGTTAAACTAACTACGAGGACTGTCGAGTAATATCAGCGGCGTTCTAATTATATCAATCGACTCGACTGGCTTTCAGTAGTTGAGGGTGTCCAAACAGTAAGCAGCTTAAAGTGAGACTGAAGTTTAGCACTAAGCAGAATCATCAACCTTCTTCATTATTATGATGCTATTTAGACGAGATCCTGACGAAAGTTGGTGTCTCGCATAGGGAACGTGCTTTACGTACAGTGAACGCTTTCCTCATCATGCAGTCAGTTACAAATGAATCGCATTAGCACAGCTTCACACATGCTCCACTGATTTGTTATGATTCGCAATGATGAACAACTAATTTGGACAAATTTCCTCCAGTTTAAAACATCTGTGTGCGCCGTACCAAACGGAAAACAAATTCACTGAATGAAAAAGACTAAGCTGTAAACTGTATCGAGTTTAAAGAATCTCAGCCACATTCAGTAGACCACTTGTAAGGTAATCCACCGTAGTTAATGTTGAATAGGCTGTCAAATGCACAGTTGCTCCGCAAAGTTGAAAGTTGACATTTTGTTGCGAATACAGTCAAGTGGTGTAGTCTTTGGCTACACCAACTGCAGGGTCTCAGGACCGAATTCTGTGTGTAAAAGCAAACAGCTTCATTTCTACATTGACTGGACAGCTATTTTTTCTCGCAGAGACTGTGAGACTTATCTCCCGTGTCAGTATACATTCAACTTTTTTATACCGCATTTAATACCGGTGGGCAGTAATTATGTTTCACGTTTTTGTGGAAATTCCCCCCAAAACAGTCAAAGTTCTGTTCAACATCACTGTCCGCGTTCTGCACAGAAGTGGTGGGAAAGGCAGTACGAGTAAACAGTTATCCCACACCAATCACGCAGGACATGCGCTAAACCCAACGCGAACCGGAATGACAATAACTTGACCACTGGGCGGTGCACTTACCAGCCTACTGTATGCAAAAGATATCCCGATGACTTGTACAACAAATTTTCTCAATGTGACGATTATGATCACCGGGCAAATCACAAGGCTGACTTTGCTGATTAACACCATAAGACCATCAATAAGAAATCTAAAGTTTCTGTAATTTCAATAATTTTAATAGATATTTATATTTACGATGATAACCAAACGTCCTAACATAGTTCAAACAAGAATGAGAACACTCCCAACCGGCCAGTTAATCTACCGTATAAATCAAAAGACGTTCTTGTAGTGGACTTTCTTCGAGTAGTGACCATTTTGTGTGTTCGAACTCATTGTCTTCCGTAACCAACCTTGTACAGACTACTCTAGCTTATCTAGTCTCCAGTTGTTTTACTGTTATTAGCCGGAAATTTGAGCTTAGAGGAACTACTCATGATGACAGTATATCTGCTGCGGTTATCACATAATGTACTGAAAGGCTTGTTATTTCACTACATTTGCATTGTTTTATAGCACTTCGTTAAGTTTGAGGAACAATTCAAATTACTGAATGCATTCTGCAAGGAATGAACCTATGTTGCAAATTAAGCATTTTGAAAATAAGGCACGTGTTAGTGACTGACTTACAAGGTTTCATATTCACCAGTAGTGTATAGGACTGCAATGAATTGAAGTTTAGTGTTCAAACCGTAACTTTGCAAACGTCCCAGTGAGCGTCATCATGTGATCTTATGTGATCACCAAATCACAGTTTTTATACGCAAGGTCCGTTTATCACGAGATTCTTTCACAAGGAGTAACGACAAATAATTTTTTCACTCCAATCCTTACCTGAGAAATCAAGCTGAAAATAGCCTTTTCACTTGACGGGATTTAACATCAAACAAAAGGAGTTTGTTTGACTGGTCAGAAATAAGACTGAAATTGTACTGAAACACGTCTCTCGAAATAGCACAAAATATTTTAACAATAAAGCAAAGTTTCTTTTTTACAACAACTAGTAAACTTGGACGAGGTAAATTTTATGTGAAGTGCCTATTGCTCCGGATCGTTTCCGGACAGTTCAACACTTGACAATCTATATCAGTTCCGTTTTCAGTCTTCACATCTGTGTGTAGTTTATCTTGGGAAAACAGATCTTTCTGAAAATGTTTTTCTCTTCTTGTGCTAACCAATCGTTATATGATTTCTTAGAGCACTGGTGTTGGGTGACCACTAAGGATTTATATAACTTACTTCAACTTAGGTAGGGAGGAATTTTAACTTCAAATTAGTACTGTGTAAAATGTTTTCAGTGAAGGTTGAAGATTGTGTTTGTATCCATCCACTTTTTAGAATAGACAACACATAATATTGTTGCACAACGGTACAATTTTCATTGTTTTTAATGGAGGTAGACAATCGGTTTATGTGAATTGCTTTATTCTTCAGACCAGCAGGCCTGAAGAAACTTTGATGTCAGAAATGAAGCGTTAATAACAAAATTACTTACCGATTTCTCCAACGTTGATCTTATTTAATGGATGTTCGGTCGATTATTGCAACATTCCAACTGGTAACACAAAACATGTGAACACGATAGCATGCAGTCGCTTTTACGTAGGGCCTCACATTTAACTGTAACTTCGGTAATGACGAGACCAAATTCGTCCAATGTCAAACATCTGTCGACAAGTGAGTTGACTTACCACTCAAAGAACATTAAAGCATCACATAAATTTTGTTAATAAGATCAGATTCACCATGATATTCCAGTAAAAAATGTGTGTAGTTGATTGATATGAACAAGTTCGCTGGGGGAACGTTACACTGTTTCAGATTCAAACCTGATCGTTCGTTTTGTGTTCTACACCGGTGAAAAATAAATTCGCACCATCTGTTCGGCACATGTCGCGAAATGTGTTCGGAAAGCTACGGGGTTTCTGTGTAAATGCGTTTACTTTGCTTGTCTGATTAATCATTACGTTCTTGTTTTACATTTCTAGGGAATCAACATCAACATAAAAGTGTGGTAAATTCGTCAACGGAATTCGTACGCCGTGAAATTTAGACGATGTCACACGTAAATATTATGTAACCGATGCAAGTAGTCGTGTTGCCAAACTAAGCAGACCTGCGAACCTCAGCAAACAATGGGTGGTCATGAAAGTAGCAAGATAATTGCGATTTCTGTGTTGGTGGTGATCCACCAAGCTGAGCATTACTCTTACACACATAAGGGTGAACACTCTCATAAGACAATTCCGTCCTGCCAGCACGGGTACAGCTGCACAGTGGTCAACACAGCTGCCTTACATTCTGTCCGTGGAGGCGGACTAACTACTGATGGTTTCAAACACGAACGAAACTTCAGTACAGATCTTCTGTTCCAAGAATGATGGCCTAAAGGTCTGCAAGAATATGGGAGGTGCTGTCAGTTGTGACTGATATTCCATCTGTCTGAACTTAAACCCATTAATGTGTATCGGAAACGTATTATTAGATTTTTACTTGAAAAATGTATATCACCTCTAATAGATAACACGCAGCTAACCACGATTGTTTTACTCCATCCACCATGTGTGGTTCCAAATTATGTATAGATTATTGAACGACACATTTAGTGCTTAATATCCAGAATCCTTTAATCATCTGCCTAACGGTGTAATTAAATCCCCCCGAATAACACGATATATTCGCTGTGAACCCAAATTCCGATATTCATCACGAAAGTTTTGAACACGAATAGGTAACATAGCTTTTAACTTTAGACAATTAGTGAAAACTAACTGAGGAATGTGGCAGTGAAATTATTTTTTATATTAATAGGAATATGTAATGATTGCCAACATGTCTGCAAGAAATGTGCTATGGTTTACTAGCCCTATTATAGTGATGTTGTGAAGTGGACACACCACATTATTTAGCCATGTAATTTAACGATAGGCGTGTACTCAAAAGCTCGGTTGCATAGACGTCCTAATTTATAAATATATATATATATATATATATATACGTTAGTAGGTGAGTATGGATACCTTGCATGTCAACCGGACGCTTCATCTTCATTATTAAGAACTCTTCCTGGTAACTATGACACCGTTTAATGAACAAAGAAAAAATGGTTGAACGTTACTGAATGCATTGTGGAAAGATTGAAACACCGTGGTGCTGCTTCATTCACAATTGTACATTTGTATGTTTGGAACAACCAACCGCCATTAGGAACATACCCTCTATAGCAGATTCTTCGTATACCCTCAATGAGGTGGCTTTTCCGACATAAAATGGAAGCATTTTCAAAGTCAACCAAATTTGACAAAAGTACTAACATTATGTTCAACACGACTGCCTTATAAAAGTGTGGCTGAGGTTAATATCCAAACTGTGAAAAGAATGTGTACTGCCGATGAATCTTAAGAGGAGTTGAACATAACTGGTTTGCCTCAGTTAAAAAGGATTGAGGGAAAGTTAGTGGAAATATCACAGAGGCCATCACTTGTGTACGATGTTCAAATTATGGAATCTTGTCATGCAATCAATCAGCAATACAACTAATCAAAAATCTTTTCAAGTGTGAATAGATACTTTAATCACTACACTGATAATAAGTTAAAACTTCAAATCTAGCTAATGGGATCACATTGATCTGAACATCGACGGGATTGTAAATTTTACTCCTATTCTGCAGTCACTGAAAATCAAAACATGCTGGTTTTGGCAACGGCGATTCGAACTCAAAATCGGGTCAGCTATCCTAAATCGCCAAACTACAACCGCAAGTGAGAATTTTCGTCAACAGAAAATGATGGTTGCTAACAACGACATACAAACAAGGTGTTTCGTGCAATGAAAGTTTGCAGCCGTGTAAACCAAGGTGGTTATTGTAAAGTATAAAGTTTAATAAAGATCATCAGAAAACTGAATACGGATTCATCTCTAGGTAGTTGGGAACAAGATTCACTTAACATTGCCGCCGTGAAATATTCGATGAATTTGTCTTCGATATAACTTGAGTGAAAAAAGGCAGGCCTTTGTCAGCTAATTACGTCAGGACAGAAAAAGACATATGTTGCTATACGTTAACATGTTTTTACTCACATCAATCGCAAACGTAAAACATGCAGGTTACATGTGACAGACAGTTAGAGATAGACAACGTATGAACACGCATACAGTCACACCATGTCATCAATACGAGGGCAACACGATGGGTTGTTCCACTCATTGCTTATATGTAGCACCGGCGAGCTTTGACTAACATGCATTCGCCAACGACCAGTGTATTTGGGTTTTGATTGAGCAGCACTATTTGAATGATCTTTGTCAGTCAACATGCCAACCTATTGTTATGAGGTTTCAGGCAGTCAATGATGCGAGATTTTGACCAACCACTTCACTGGTTTACGACTGTTAGGCTATAATTTGTTTCAACCATTTCGAGGCGTGTTCCGCTGCTCAGTGTTACAGTTTCCGACCGGTTCCGTCCATGTAAACGCCGCTGCAGTTGTAAGTGAGCTCGCGGATAAAGTGTAATATAGATACGTTAGACAAAGTATATTTGTTGGTGGTTTGAACTGAGCGTAATTGAGCAATTGCACGCTTACGACATACGGTAGATTTCAATTTGTATCTATTGTTTTTCGCCAAATGATCTTTGACTTTCAGAAGTATGAATTTGCCCTCCTTTAGAGCGCACTCGTCCATCTTTCTGTGAAGTTTTGAGTACACCAATTTCTCAGTAAAGTATTTTTTTATTTTTTATTTTTTTAAAATTTATTTATTTAGTTCTGCCTGCAGTCAATCACAGGATCAAACAAGCCTGGTCCTATAGTGTGGTTTTGATCAAATACGCTTGTATGTCATCTGGGCAAAGCTGAAGAACCGAAGTTATTGTCTCTCCTATGTCGTTTTACGACAGAAAGGTCTCTGTAACGTCACATCTTAATGTCTGGTGATGAGTGCTACACAATTACTGCAGAATAATTTTACACACCAAGTACTGATTTCACCCAGTGTACAGCCACCTAGCAATGACGCACATTTTACTGTTTCCAATTTGAATTTATTCCACAATTGACTTCAACCGTCGAATACCGGTTCGATTTACAGTTAATTCCCTTCAAGCAGCAGCGATATCTTGGCATCGTCCCTTGCTATCAAACTTCATATTGTTTGTGATACGTGTTAACTAAGGAGTTTATTCCTAATGACTTCAAACGTCTATGCAACTATCTGACGAAATTTTGTTGCCCATTTGGCCAGTCACTTTTAGAAGTGATAAATTTCCTATAACGCTCGGTAAACAGTTCTGTCAGGATGGTTGAACGACTTGTCATCAGATCAGTTAAGTACGACTATAACTCACCTTTTTCTACAAACTAATTATATCCGGATGTAATTTATTGTCAGTGCACTCATCTCCTGAAGTACGCCCTTTGGCGTCCAAATTACAATCCCAGTGTCATCTTAAAATGACATTCGGTAATTGCTTTCTTCTAGTACACAATATTGGTACTCTTAGTCATGATTATCTGTGTCACCAAATCGACGGAGACTTTGTGTAAGCTATTAACACCGAAAAGGTACGCCTTGACCAATATCACTCATTATTATCGCGTGCAGTGTGCGAACGGTGTGACCAGCATTACCTTGCGCAGTAAATTGTATTACTAGGTGAATAGAACCTAACTAAGGCACATCACAGTTTAAATTTCTTTCAACAATAATGAAATCTCAAGGGTTTAATCAAAGACACCAGCAACTAGATTCTTGGACATTTTGTAAACAATAAACACCAGACTGTGATCAATCAGGCAATCAGCATGTTCTATCGCACATCTGGTAAAGTTTTAAGTGGTAGACGCCTACGTATGTTATGTGCCGATGAAACTGTCACTATTTGTACAGTGCAACACAACATGTGTTCACGACAGAAATTATCGCAGACAATGTACCTCTGATGGCCAGACTGCAGTTGGCAGAACCACAATTCAACATAAATGAACCATGCCTCTACACATTGCAATCCTCTCTCCCAACACATTACTCCGGACCATGACCGACTTCTACCATTGATTTGTGACCTTTGGTTATCCTCTTCACATCTGCGAAAAACCCACACTTGCTCGCCGGATTCAACCGCCTAATTTTGATTGCCGTCTCAGATAGTGCCAGTTCTCATTCACAATAACAGGTAGCATGCATATGTTAGTAATTTAATGATTGCTCGTCTTATAATTGCCTGGCCGTGAAAAAAGAACTTATTGAAAATGTTCCTTGGGTCGAACCCGTTGTTCGGATTTACTAAGGCCTAGTTAAATCCTTGTTTCTGAACACAGCTTTTACTGTCATATCCTTATGACGTAGTAGTGAGTGTTCTGGAAAGGCAACCTTTAACAATGTGGCGGTGCACAACTAACGTGACCTGAAACACACTTATTTCTTGCCAACATGTGTCTGTCTCATATGACAGTACCCCGTGGCCTATTCCAAGTGAATCAACTGACCTTCTTTTTTAGTTTGTATAAACCAAAGAATGACCATGCACAAGTAAAGCTTTTGGCATATCAGCTAGCTTAATCCATGATGGTAGGCAAAATCAGAAATACAAGCCAAGCATCTGTCATACTACGGCCTTTGTGCTAAATATCGATTAAGTCCTTTGTCAATAATGTCAGAAAGTGCTACCTCATTTCAAAACTTTCGTTAATGGAAGTCTCGCACTTTACGACTGGTTATCGAGTCCCTTGTTTGCAGGCTACTACTGTAAACTCTGTGAGACCAATGCAGACGTCCCTCGTAAGGGGCGCCAGTGGCTTGCAATGGCCTGTTGAACTGAAGTGGTGTGTAGAAAGCAAAAGACCAGGATAACGAGATATAGGTCACTATCGGTATGTATACTGCAAATAAACAAGAATATATAGGTAATTGAAGGTCAACCTTCTGAAGTATTCGCATTAACTCATGTATTCGTAGTGTACTTCAATCGTTTGCAGTATTCGCATTCCTTCAGTTTCTTCAAATTAAATGTTACGGTTCCGCCCGTCTTATACCTCTTGCAATTCACTAGTGTATGGCATTGCCGCCATGGAGATTCGACCTTCAGACAGGCTTTTACGAAACAGTCGTCTTTACAGCTGAACCAACGACTATAAACTATGTGCGGTCGAAGCCAGTTACTGATCATCCTGCTTAAAGGTAGATATATTTTGTTTAGTTCCGTTGAGTAGCTGCAAGTTAAATACGTTTTACCTTATCGTTGAGTTCCAACTGAATTCAAAATTTGTTGAAGGCTACTTTAGATTCATCGTTGGTAAAGTGAATTTTGCAGGCGTCTAAATGCCCTATTGAAATAAACATTTGGCTGGATGTGTTGATTTGTTGCGAATTTCTGAAATTAAGTATTAACATGCGGTTGCTTTTCCGAAGTTCGTTTGGCCTGTCCGAAAGGAGATTTTTATGTTGTGTTCTTTTTACTTCGTCCTACTTCTTAACTCAAATTGGAGCTGTTATATTCAATTAACCAAAGGGATAAACTCTTCAAAGACTAACAGTTTTCTGTTATATAAACTACGTCAGCTTGTTTGCATATTACTTGAATTCAAAGTTCCCATTCGTTTCATTATGAATTAAGGCTTTCTATTTATTACTTTTTCTCGCATTTGGACCTAGTTACCCACCCAACCAACAATGCCATATGGAATCTACGAAATGATTCAGCCGACTGACTGCCTAAGCAGGGTTTCTCGATCAGTTCAGGTTGGAATCCACCAATGCCACCGATGAGCACTGACACTGGCATTATATCAAAAGGATTGGTTTTTTATAATGATACCTTATCCAAGTAAATATAAGCTAAATTAGTTTGGCTTCATTTTAGGCGTTATGGAAGTCAGCGCTCATGTTATCTATGAAGAACACCTGTGATCACTCTGTCTTATGTCATTTTCCTTTTTTTCACCTGACTCGATAAACGTCAATCAACTTGTGCATGCTGACCGTCAAACACCAAGTGACAATTAGTTAGAAATCGTCAGATGTTTTAATGAGTCGCAATTTTACCTCAGGAAGTTAGACAGATAACATCAGCATTTCCGTAAAACTTGGTGACAATGGTTCGTATAATGTACCAGCTATTTTCTTGGAACCTGAAAGGGGTAACTTAGTATTTTTAGCCACGTATTACATAGTTGGATTCCAATGAAAGTACTACAAAAACATTCACTCTGACCATGAGATGGCTAGTAACATCATGATTTGGTGAACAGGTGGCGTTGACCAGTAGGATCAATCAAAAATATTGATCAAGTAAAAGTGTTGAGGATATACATGACTAAACGTTTTTTTGACGTTCGCTGTGATATCAAATAATTTTTATTTAATCTGGGTAAGCGTTTGTATTCATATGCATAGCAATTCTACGGGAACGCGCGGCAAAATGCGTCTGTTTGATCCGTGCAAGTTGAGTTCTGCCAAACACTTCGTCCGCGTTTCATCCACCACTCTGCAGTAATAAAATTACGATTCCCGTTTAATGGATAATATGTCACCAAATTCAAGTACGTTTTTTACTGGTGGTGAATTAACAGGAAACAGATCGATATGCCTGACTGCTTCTTGAAAACCAAAATAGTGGACTTTGGTTACCAACCGTTGTCCTTACATTATAATAACACTGACTACTCAATCATTACCTGTCAAAAAGCAGCGGGACATCTCTTGTTTGTTTCTGAGAATAAACAAAGCGTTGAACCTCTTCATCGGTGAAATACAAAGAGGGTGCCGTCCTCACAGCCTAATCTGTAGAGTGTCCATCCCGTCCGCAATCTTTTTTCACAGTTCTCCCGAAATCTGCACAAGGCTATTCAGTGTTTGCGAAACTCAACTGCTAATATCGCCGCCCATGAATTCCGGGACTTGTCTGTTCTGGTTGTCTACATATTTGATGTTATCAACGCAGCTTTGAACGCGGCTGTACAAACACACAACCACAGATGCATCGCACGCATGCACATACGAATGCACAAAATACCGGAAGCAGACAGTCCTGTCCGACAATCTCTACATGCTGGCGTTTTTGGGTACATATCTGTGCAATAAACCGCAAGTCGATTATGTAGATAGTGCGCTTTTCGGCAAACTGCCAGCTTTGCATGTTGTAATTTAGCGAATACAACTAGATTTGTTTTGGTACCTAATTGACAACTGATTTCCTTCATAAAAAACTAGGTTGGGTGTTTGGTGTCTTTCTATGGAGCTGACAGAACGGCCCATGGGTTGATTCGTACAGCGTAAGCTTATCCTCGGTCATATGAATGACACTATTATCCGATCGATTAAGTGTACTAGATGTTCCCACGTTTTCTCAAGGTTGGCAAACTGGATAACAGACTAGGCAAGAGCTACTTGTGACATTGAGTTAATATTTGATGCAAGTATGGACACTACTGATAACAGAAGCACGTTGACTTTAGAGAACAAATTAGGCTCTGTTTGTCGAGGGTTTTCAATTTAGGTTTTAACCGGTATATTCTTCAACATCGTCAATCTTCGCAAAAGACTACTGCACACTGCTCTCCAAAAAAACCTTATGTAATTCTATGGAAAACGTTTACAAAAATGGGCACCTGGTTATCAGTGGGAACTATCTGATTCAGTATAATCTTTCTGCTAATTAGCTGTGTAAATGCTAAACCCGTTCATTATCAGCTGAGTGAAGCAGCAATAATCTTTTACTTGAAATGACTTTTTTGTCACTATGCGTGTGAGAACTCATGTGCTGTTTGAATACGTTGCTAGTGATAGGAGATGAGCAAGCCACATTATCTCCAGAAAAAAGTTAGACGAATTAACAAATCACTAATCAAAAAATTAGCACTGTCACTCTCCCAACTCATGAAGAACACAATCTGGAACAACCGATGATCGTAGACTGTTTGTGTGTTTCAGTCTCTTCTTTCAAATGTGTACACAGTAACACTTCTATTCATCATCCCGATATATGTCTCGATGTGCGTTACGTATAAACTGATCAACACAACTTAAATGAATTACGTTTAATATATCAGAACGAATGGTGATGTATATTTACATATGCACACGTAATAACACGTAATAAACTAAACACCGCTGTCAACGTTTAACTTGTATTCATCTCTGGCATTTGATCGGGATTCTCCCCAACTGGTCGTCTGAAGGGAAAGTCTTGCCTGACTTAGGGATTCTCACGTAAATTCGTTGGTCTGACAATCCAGTCCGTAAAGCTTTGAGACAAACCACAGGGTGCACAGCCCATTTGATCATTACGGCGGACACCTTATTTCACGAGTAATTAGCGGATCTGGCATTCCATAGTATGCAACGTGTCTCATGGATCCGTTCTACCCAATAATCTTCAGCGGTTTACCAATCTCGATTAGGTAAGCGGTCACCAACAGACTGGTTAATATATACCAAATGTACTAACAATCAAAACACATAACAAGCAGCGTGTTGTATGCTCTCCCTTATTCTTAGTCAGAAGGACATTTAACCTGGTCATACGTTTTCACTGAGTCCTTATATAGGTGGCATACACGTCAAGTGACAATTACTGATAGATGTACACCTCATTTCACATTTCGGAGTAGTTTTACTTACATAGTGCGAGTATTTGGCTGAACTTCTGCTGGACAAAAATCAGGTTCGCCCATGAAGCAGATTACAGCTGTCAGTCATCTAACGAAATCATGTTATAAAATCGGTATCAGTACCATCAATCCATTCATGTCCATCAGCCTTTATCAAGCAATCAGTGCGAGTGCCAAAGTCCAATTAATACAGGAAGCTGGCAGTTGAGTTATCAGTCATATATCATTGTGACCCGTTGACATTATAAAAATCTCATTGGTTAATAACGAAACATCAGTACTCCACTCGTTTGCATAAAACTTAAGTATACTTAAGGTATCTTCTGACATTAGCCACGTGGACAAGTGGACACAGAAAAAAATACCGCTAACCGTAATTTGTTACGGAATGTTTATTGATTATATCCACACATGGCAGTTAAACCAAATGAAGCAGCATTTCATAAGTCTGACAGGTCTGAACTCCACAGACGCAAACCTTTGAGCATCAATGAGCTTATCATCCAATAGCCTTAAGAGCGCAGCAAAAGTTAAACTGTACGAAGTAGTTGAGGTAAAATGAGGAGTATCGATCGGATGCGAGTATCACTTCTAACAGACTTGCTAAGGCAGGTGACTACTAATCAATGTCAATCGAATAATCACACAAAAATCGATTGTGTGAAGGCAGAGTGTGTGAATTAGTAGTTAGAATGTTGGCCTTTCAAACAAAAAGAAGCGTTGTTTAAATACGGATTTTCATTATATGAAAAGCTGCCAGGTAGCATTCAACTTGCCACAGTTAGTAACAGAGTTACAAATGAAACTTAATGTCTGGTCATTTAAAAAACCAGCGGTGATCGAAGTGAGTATAGTTCAGGTCAATACTGAATTTTTAGAACAGAGTCTGGCTGATACCCGTTGTAGCTATTGCAGTAGTGTTTAGAGATATACCAGCCAACGAAGACTGCTGTCAACATGTCCCTCCAATAAAACGTGAACACTTTACACGAGTAATGCGACAGATGTAAATGACAATCCCTACTTTTCATGAAGAACTCGAAGGCTGAATGGAGTTTTCTAGTCGGCTGTCACATCTGTCTGAATGTACACGGAACTAGTAACGTTTTTTCAGGGCTGTCACTTACGTCACTGCCTGTAGATGATTAGCCTGCCAAACATCTTACTATGACATTCATATTACTAACAGGATATAACAAGGTATGTAAAACTAGCCAACACGTTAGGACTGAATAACTTGTGTAATAAAGGAACACAGTGTTATAGGTAAGTGACAATTTTGGCATCTACCTCGCCCATTATTCATAACAGACGTGGTAAATTTTCGTAGCAGTTTTAAAACTAGCACAAAAACAGGCAAATTAATAATTAGCGCCCAGCAATTTTACTGAAGTTTCGACTGACGAAATGCAAGATATGTGGTCAGACACTGCACAGTTTTAACGGAAGCATTTGAAGAGACCACATAGCAGAGGTTGCAATCTAATACCTGATTATATGCATGAAAACTCATTAAATGACAATGATTAGCTAAACATTGGGTAGTTTGGGTTGGCATAACATGCACGTCATTGTGTTCAACCGTATAATGCTTTACTGTAGATGTATCTACCATATATCTTTCCGGGATGTGTCATCCTATCTTTGCTAACTTCCGTCTCTTTTATGTGCCAACCAAATGAATAATCACCTCAACGTTCAAATATAACTATTACGATATTGAGTATAGAAACATATCTGCGACCATGCTTCCTAAAATTCACCTTCAGGCCGGTACAATTGCATGAGGAGTTAACGTAATTAGATTGAGATATCGTTCGGACTTATCACGGAAAAACTAGGTCAAATGGCAATGGCTTGATTGGTCACACTGGTCTATTCGTTTGATCGCGCAGACTGTCCATCGATCTGGTGGATTTGTGGTCATGAAGGATGCAGCGCCTGAACAAACTGTTTCTGATGACATAATACCAGGTGAGTCCGATAGCCTCGTCAGTGCAGTTTTTAAGTCGGACGCCTTTAGATGGGTTGCCTGGCACGCGATATACCACTTGAAAGGCTTGATCAGTGTTGGCTTACTGACCGCTTTCAACTAGATGTACGTGGATAACACTGTTAGCCAAACGTGTTTTTTTTGCACCAGCTACCAGGTACGATATTCTCGGGCTCGTTTCGAAAGGTGTCTCAAGGTTCGACCGATATAACCTGCTCCACAATAACATGTTCCGGGTGGCTGATACCACATAGCACGTTCTCTATGAATTCCAGTTCACCGTCTGGCGTATACGTTGACCACATTATGTGTGTTGTATCAGTCAGACAACCCATTAGCTTTCTTTTTTCGTGGGAACAAAACGGTGGAAGGTTGTATACTTACCTGTCCAGGTATTTTTTCGATGAATCCTGTGTTGAATGGTGCCATCTGTCGGCCGATGTAAATGAACATCTAGGAAAGATATTTGGTTTTCAGTTTCCACCTCAAGTGTAAGCTCAGGTAATTGGTGGATGCGATTGAAATTATCGAGTAGTGTGCACCTATCAGTATTTGAGCTAGTAATGGTGAGTATTTGGTTTACATATCGCTCATACCGATTAAACTGGCTGATTTGCCACAGTTGAGTACCAAACGAATTAGTCCAAAGAACGAACAAAGTTTCATTCCAGGGCCCGCATGCAAGTCACACCAGATAAATGATCATCCAATTTCTAAACTTAATTTGCGCACTGGTTACAAAATTGGACTTACGTGATTTGATTTGGTAGGCTGGGACGACTTCCGACTAACGAAAAAGTTAAACTTCATTGGTTGTCAAACATAGTCATCTTGTTCCCGCAAGGCATATAGAAAATTGCCCAGATATAAATGACCACACATGACTACATGAAGAAAAGCATAACTGTCTTGAAAAACGTATATTCCAATGAAGGAACTAAAAACTATTAACTGATTCGGTGTTACTGATGAGCATTACTCACAAGCGAAAGTGGTTGAGTGTTCACATATGATAATTCGGTCGTGCTTAATGTGAGGTCAAT
>LUCH01000330.1:111232-218133 GCA_013368495.1 Paragonimus heterotremus | reverse complement strand
CTCGAGTCTAGTGCTTCTGCTGTTCGAAAGGGGCCGATTGGAAATTCTATGGGAATGCGACAATTGTGGGTGGCGTTCAGTCTATATGATTCGGTGTTAAAACTTTTCAATGAATATCGAAGTAGCATCAAATTATGAGAGTTTGTGGGAAAACCCAATCTCACTTATGACGTTTGTTATAGACTTCGGTGAGTAACTGTCCAACCCGATATTTTTATTTAATAATTCTATATTAATTTTCTAACTGAAGCCGAAGCTGACTTTCCACAATTGAGTCTCATCTGAAGGTTTAACGATTTGTCAAAAACTGTGGCTTAATCGGACATATATATCAGGTGACTCCAACCGACCCATCGACCAACGGACTTCTGTAGACACATTTTCAGTAGAACGTCTCCTTCATGTTGGCCACACAGTGCACAGCCGTTTGAAAAACTGCTTGGTCTGTAAGCGTTTTCTCGGTCAATATATACTTTTCCGGGGAGTGAGGATATAGGAAACGTAATTATGCAATTCTTAAATCTGTCAGTGCTTCCATAACTCGGTGTGAGTTTTTCGTTCGTGACTGACCTTGAAATGTGTCTGGAACAAAAGACTAGTATTGTTTGCGAGTGACGTTCAAGACACAATAACAAAGCCGTATTGTTGAAACGATTGAATTGTTTGTCACGATTGCTTTACTATGTTTGATTTGCTGCTAAAGTACTGAACAGGATTGAGATGATTTACAGATGGTACATCTCGAGTTTCTCCAATTAGTTGGTTTTTTGTAAAGATGAAAACACTTCGGAGTGATTGTCTAAAGTCGTTGCATATCTTCGACTTTTATTTTGTCCATAACTATATTCGCACTTCACTTAAACTTTCTAAACTCAGTAACCGTGATTCATTGCAACTTCATCTAGATTCAGTTGTTCTAAACTGTTCTAAATTTTGGTTTTTTGATGAAAACATTGCACGGTTCCTCAAGTTTGGTCTTTCATTGCTGGTTTAAAAAGACAGCCATGCTGATAATATTTCAGGTAGGAGGAAATAACTGTGTTGTGTTTTTCATCAGCTTATAAAATCTGACTTTTCGATCGTCGTTTCAAAGTTTTCGGGAGGTTTAGGATAATTCCGTTTATCAGACCATCTCAGTTGACCCTATAAAGTTCACGGAATACGTGCACCTCGAAGATAAACCTGAACCTATGGGACAGATTTACTACAATACATTACAATTCTATAGAGACAATAGTAATTTTGGATATAACTTCCGTTCTGCTGTAATCATCAGTCCGCTTTGGTTTACATACTTTCATTATCCCGCTATCACTTAAAAATAAAATCAATAATTTTAGCAGTTCGAGCGTATGTTAATAATCTAAATGTATGTTAGTTACAATTTTATCTAACCTCATTTTTGTCGCCGCCAGATCTATCAGGCTATTTAAGGTCACCTGTGTTTTTACAAGTAGAAGCTAATCTTACATTGTCACCTTACAATTCTTCAAAATGCTCAAAGAAAGAGACATT
Source organism: Paragonimus heterotremus (assembly GCA_013368495.1). Classification (NCBI taxonomy): domain Eukaryota; kingdom Metazoa; phylum Platyhelminthes; class Trematoda; order Plagiorchiida; family Troglotrematidae; genus Paragonimus; species Paragonimus heterotremus. The sequence goes on along the minus strand of LUCH01000330.1, from coordinate 216,618 downwards.
ATGAATAATAACATTACAAATATTACGGCAAAGATCAATAGGTCGAGTTCTTGTAAACATATACAGTGGGGGTTCAACTGGAAACAGCGCAGTGTGATTTGTAAAGGTCTCAAGTTAAAAGTAAAAATGGCTGTCGTCTGAAATCTCACGCTGGTAATCAAAAAGTTATACATCCGGCGAAAGGTGAATTTATTGCTTATGCCGTTCACAAAGAAATATAGTCACTGAGTTTGTACAGTATCGACAGCATTGCGCTCAATATTGCTTGCTAGGTGCGCTATTTGTCTATTGAAAAAGGCCAACAATATAGCGTTAGGTGCCTTGTGCACTCAATATATATCAAGGGGCATGAGAGCAATGTTGAAGAATGCGGACGTGATAAGCCAGGCCAGAATCATTGAGACTCAACAACAGAGCATTCAGATGACGCAACACGAAGCTGATAAGGATATTCATGTTCCATGGTCAAATGGTCATGGAAAGTTAAGTCATTTGATGGCGCAGACCAAGGGTCTCGGTCATATTTTAAAAAACACTCCTGATAACAATGTTTGAATTGTTTCGCCGGAGGTATTTTGACGCTGCCATATACACGTAGTGGCATACTCAGTAGATCAGAGGATTAGTCGTCATACATGCTGTCATACATTCGTCAACAAATTGATTGCATTTTATCTCCCACAGCATGCGTACGCAACGTGATGTGTATTCAACAAACAACAGGCTCAGCTTTTCACTATGAGTGTCATTTAGTGATTCGATTAAACTCATATCAATTATTGTCACCATTTCCCAAACAGACATCAATCCATTGCGGTCGTTGGACCCTTCCGGTTAAGACTGATGATGCTGTGTAAATTTGGTCCCACGCTGCCTATTCTACACCATAGGACCTAATCAGATATCTTTAGTAACTTCCAAAAGTTCCTCAGTTATTGAAACATCCCTTGATAAATGGTAAGTGGAATACTGACTAAACGAACGAGTCTGATACCTAGCGCTATGTTTGCATCATGGTTGATGGCAGTTAGTGATACTGTAACAACTTATGGTCAAAAATGCACTTGTGAGAATATCAGTAGATTATTTGGGGTCACAGATGATCTCTAAATTGAGACTCACATCGCTATGTTCAAAAGCGCTCCATTTGGCACCCACTGTGCTTTTTGAATAGATGTTCACGCATCCTACATCGAGGTTCAGTTAACTTTCACTAAAGGAAGTCTTTGGGCTATTGCGGTTGGACACTGGGCATTTCTCTAACTCATTTGTTACCTATCTTTATTTCTAATGATGAATAGGATTTGCTGGTCCTACTTTCTGTTTATTGGGCCACTGGTAAGTGCCGCAACGTTTGATCACGATTGTGTTTGTAGTTCGGTCAACGGTGACAAGATAGGATATTGGTCTCGATAAGGTTTCCGGCCATGGAGGAGAGAAAAAAGTTGACCCACTGTTCAACAACAAAGTGCACCACGTGCTTACCGTTTCTGAAGTTAATTCCAGGTTATTAACTATATACTTCAAAGTCTTATGGAAAATATACTGCCAAATAGAAGTGGGATTTTGAGGCACTGAGTTACGTTTATCTAGATAATTAATGAATGTTTTCTTGTCGTCTTGATGAAGAAGTGGGCGTGTTTGCCACAAGTGCCGTGAAAGCACGACATACTCACAGAGGTTCTGTTAACCTGGTGGTATCATGAACTAGAACATTGCCTGCATGCATAGTCTCACCTTAGAGTTATATAATTCTGCTTGGTCTGTACTTATGTGAAAAATAACTTGACTTACAACGCTTTCAGCCCACTCGTCCGTTAGAACGATTTTTCAGTGCAGTTTAGCAGTCATTCCTCATATGATCACAGACAGGCACTTCATCTGAAACATCTTTTTACTCATTCCTGTTTGCTTTTTCCATCCACTCTTTTAACCGTAAAATACATCTTTCTTCAATGAACGCATCACAAGAATTTTACAATCAAGCATCAATTCCCATCCTGTGACAACGTGTACGTCTGTTAAGTATACATATACAGTATATCTTTTGCAAAAAATTGTCACCAATAGGTTTATCGAAGTTTGTCTGCAATTTACGAAGCAGTGAGTCCAATTTACAAAAAAATACAAACATTACGATGAAAAATGCGTCTTCTGCAATCAGGTTAGTTTTGTTCCCATTGCATCAAAAGTCATCCACTAGACGGCTCATTGAAGCAACGATTATTTCCGTGATAGTCTTCGTAAGCATTTCTTAATCAATACAACATTAAGGGAAGTAGTTATTTTATGGAAGGAAATAAAGAATGAAGTATTAATCTTTTCTAAATTTACGTAGGTTTAGTAAGAAGTCAATTGTGCACCTGAATGCACTTGGGAATTTTCACTAGGCTTTTGCATTTAAACAGGTTGGGTGCAATTCTTATATAAAAATCGGAACAAGTCTAGTAGATCACCAACAGTCGCAAATGTAGAAAGTCCATTTAAATCCCAAATGTTGCTGCTTAGTAGACGCTGTACACCAAAAAATATCGGAATTTTCTATAACTTCATGACGCTCACTCTAAAAATGTCGGAGTTTTGCTGTTATTAATTATCGACGCAATCTCCATTAGTAACTTCAACTTCTGTCTATGTATATAAAGCACCTCGTACAAATTCTCCTCATCTTTTAACCAGTTACTCCCAAGCCACCTGAAACCCGAGCAAGCGTGACCCACTTGACACTAACGAACGTGTCTTATGACAGGCACGTGCTCTTGTGCATTTACCAACACCTACCCTCCTTCATTTGACTGTAATCCACCACACATCTGTTCATATGTTTTACACTTAACTTATGCAATTGTAAAATTTTGATCAAAATCCCAATCCACCAGCCGAATCAGTTGACTATCAGCACGGTAAAATAAACCGAGTGGATGATGTTCTATGCTGCATTTCTACTGTTAGAAAATATTGTCAGTTTTCTGTGTTATTGCCAATGACTAACGGTCGATTTGTAACCTTGATAGCCATTGGTCGAAGGCTGACCATAAAACCAAAGTATTAGCAGCCCATCGATGTGACTACCTAAGCAATGTATTTGTCAGTCGGTTCCTTTTTATACAACTGGTGTCAATTTATGTACGGTAGAGATATGCAAGTACCTTATGGGAACAAACCGAAAATACTTGTTTGCCAACCCACATTCTCACCTGTGGCTTCCATAAGTTTTGGTTTTCCCAATTCCACATTTAAGACATCACCGAAAGCACAATCAATCAATGTATTTATAGCAAATGAATCTACTGACGCATGTTATACGTTGTCAGTCAAGACGACAAACTCATATACTACTCAGCTTGCTCTCAGTCAGTTAAACAATGAATGAAGACGGTGTTTCCAGTTCAAGTATTTCCAAAATAATGTTTACATCTGGCGTTGGTTTTTCCACTTAGATAGACATTTGGGCGAACCCCTGCCGAAAAGAAACACGGCTGAGTTTCTGTTTTTGTTAGAACTTTTCAACTAAGTATCTGCCGATTACCATGGGGGCTCTCATTTCAAAATCACTGCGTCACTGTCTGTACAATAGACATGACGACATAAACGAGCAGCAATATTCCATTCTGAATTATGGTGAGATTGTCCGATCAAAAACTAAAAACTGCAGGCCTTTGTAAGGAAGCACGTACGGTTTGGTAGAACACACTAATGGGAGTGTTTCAATCACTCAGTTTGTTTATTTTAGCTTGGCGGTTTGTCAGTAAATTACCAAACTAAAATGAAGAGGTAGAAATTATTTTGTTAGATCAACTCGTCAACTACATTGTGGTTTGTCATAATTGAGCCGCCAAAGTTTACCATTAGATGACCTCAAAGTCGCCAACTTGTAAACATCAAGATATCTGTCGTGTTTGCAGTTAACTAACCATGCAATAATTACTGTGCATTGCCCAGGAACGTCTAGCAAGCTTGCGAACCCACGTTACGATTTCGTATGCCCTAGCTGTAGTGAGCAACAGTACGAAGCTCACAAACATAAAGTTTTGAAAGGGGATCGTTTTTTATGTTGGAATGTGGCTGTAACAATTCCTAGGTAGGTAGAAACTGTGGCCATTTGTTACGTTGCTCATAGCTTTGTAAGTATAGTGAAAACATCTTTAGTACATGGGTTGAGGGTTGACTATGGAAGTTGTGTGTTAAAACCAGACATCATGAAGTCGCTACACAAAGGCACTGCACAAAACGTGATTGCAGACTACAGATAACATGGATGGATCAGGTTCATTGTATAAGAAACCTTCACGCTCTGTTTTAGGTAAACGGTACAGTTATCCATTATGTTCCACACAAACTTCCCATGCAGTCATAGAAGAAACAGGCTATCAAGTAAATTATCCGGCAATTCACTATCTGTTCAATGTACATCTGAAGGCTCAAGCCCATCAACGCATAAAACGGTCTGGATTATCTGTCAAAATCAATTTGTTGTAACTGACATGAGTTCTGTTGGGTAGGCTGATATGAAACGAAAAAGTGTTGGGAAACAAAGGAACCTTTTATGACAATAGTCCATAATTTCATTTATTTAGACCAGAATAATTCAGCCGTAGCAATGCTTTGGCGTTAAATCTGTCAGTGAGGTTACCCAGAAGCTCTGCTTACATTCCGTAATAACTGGTCAAAGTTCGAACGATCGACCATACGCGATAACGTCAGTTATCAAATTCAGGTATCCAATACAATGGCAGACGGAATAATTTCTAACGAAGGAACCTCACTGAGCGCAAACGTTGTGGTTAAATTGTGCATGTTTGCCTTAGTTACGACAAATGCCCTGAAAAAAAACAACATCCATTCAGCAGTAAACTACGATGGTGACGTTATGGAGTCTTGTAGTGCGTTGCAGACACGACCTACGCGTAAGTTCTCAGAAATAACGCCTTCCAAGAACAAAACCGACCTAAATAGGCTTTCTTACATTCTATCCATCATGTAACGTTGTGCCTGTTCTATTTTACATTTCGCAATAATTCTTACCGGATAGTCATTTTGTTTAGGACAGCCAGAAATACGGTGTGTCATGATCGATGATAGCAGCTGAGTAAAGATGCATGCATTAGTTTTGACGTGACGTTTCCTCTTGAGCTAACTAACGAAGTGATTCTACAAAACATTCTATTTCGGCAAACCTGCAAACTGATCGGTTAATTCTAGTCGTCTGGTTGCCTGAATTCAAGGAATGAAACAGGCTCTCCAGTTTTATGACTGGCATAATCTGTGTGGAAGGATAAGTGTGGGAGGGCAGGCACAGAACAACATATCAGACATATGCCGTTACAAAAATTGCATTACTCCTCCTAAATCCTTCGGTCTCCTACATGTTAATTCACCATCACTAAATTTATTCGAATTAGAGTATACGTTTTGTAAATTGTTTAACTCACCTTATTAACAAATACGCTCAAAGCACCCGCTTTCCTTTGGTGAATGGTCACAAATTTAGTTAACGTTGTGATCAGGGTGTGCGTGCTAGTTTTTCTAAGTCTGCTGACATAATTTTTAGACAGTTCGCTCCCGGCATGAACGCAGCCTGGATATCACACTATATGGTGTAATTCATCATTTCTCAAAGGTCTATAATGTAAGATGGCAATATGTTGTATAAAAAGTCCTGACTGAACAATTCTCTGAATCCGTAATTAGTCACCACTGAAGTAGCAAAAATCATTCTATTATGTACAATATTTCTAATAATCCACCGTTGATATGGTACGTGGAGTGTTTGCGGAAACGAGATTTTCATCTAGATTTATCCGAGTTTGCTGTCTGAATTTTTAGCATTCACACGATTTCTGGGGTACTGAGATGCTTTGTGGATATGGGTGCGATTGTATGTTCTGAGCAACTGGCTGGACGAACTAGTATTGAAATTCCTTTTAGGTCCACTGATGGAATACGGGAATCCCCTTCAGTCTACCGTTAAGAGACGTTGTCCATATCGATGATATATTGATGCCATATCTGTCGTTGTACAATCAGACACTCCTTCAGATTTCGTAATGTACGCCTAACTTTGCTTCAACTGGGAAGAAAAGCCAAACAGTATGTCCCATTCGGAAGAAGTCAAAATCAGAAGATATAGAAATGGAGCACTAAGTAGGCAGACATATCGCAAACCAACACAGAAAAGTCAGTACACCAACATTAGCGGTTGTGTACCCATTAGACAAGAGCAACCAAACCTGCGGCTTGACAACTACAATAAGAAACAGCTGTATGGATAAATAAGTGGAGCGAAAACTAAAGAACTCTCAGGACCCATCGGAAGCAAATGGTTACCCAGAGCAGTTTATTATTTCAAAAATGATGGCTAAACATATGAAAGAAGGAATGTGGTAGCGCTGAAAAGAAAGCGTTATTCGTAAAACCAGTCGCCCAGGCGGACCTTTCCAGCAGCAAACTTAAGAAACCGGTTCATTTTAGTATCTATACGACTGAGTTTGAAGTACAAGCTGCTTACCAACGATCAATAGGCATTGATACATTTGTACACTATCATCGTGATCAGCCATCGCATAAACGTCACCAGAGTATTTCGGCGGTTCAAGGTTTTGCCGCCACTCAGCACTACACATCGGTCAAGTTAAATTTTGGCACTAAACTTATTAATTGTAACTGTATTACACGGCCTTAACCTGTGCCTTAGTAAATGTTTTTAGTTCTTACAATGCCCATGACAACAGATTAACCACACTCTTTTTAAAGAAGCCAACATCTGACCCTGACCGTGTGATGCAACATCTAGTCAAAGATGTTGCCAAAGATGTTGCTTTTAGTACTGGCTTTCAATCTTCGTAGATCTTACGACTTGCCTCCTAACACATTTTGGCGAAACCTATAAAATGTTGACCCAGAATTACTGAAACCAAAGCGTTTGTTGCATAGCTATTGTTTTGGTGAGAATTTTTCAGCATGACAAAAACTGGTGTACAATATATGCAGGTTGATCACTTGGTTAAGATTTTCCATTGTTTTGCTCTGCAGTCCATCTGAACTTCCCCAGTAGTAACCGAAACATTCATTTGCATCTGAATGTGTCAGTCTGGTTTTTGTTTCATTGTGCATGTCTTTCTACCCAGCCAAAAGAACTGGGTGAATCACTAGTGAGACTGACCACACAGAAAATGCAAGACAATTGTGTTGCTCCGCGAATTTCAGTAGGGGGAAAATCGTCGCTCATCATCTCATTGTAGCGCTCTACAGACGAAATTCGTGTTAAACGTCTTTTAATTGTAATTTATTATTAAGCATTCCATCTTCATTGCTTATCATTATTAATTATTGCACTAGCGCAATACAATTAATCGTAGTTTATTTGTGTTCGATTTTCTATCGATCCTGAATCTATAAATGTATCCCAGAGACAATGTCAGGTAGTGATTATCCTGGATTGATACCCACAACGCTGAATGACAGTTAATACGAGTAACATAGTACCCAAAGTTGTGATTGCGTGTTGAGAGAATTCTGTTTCAGAGTGCACTGAGTCACTGACATGAGCACCCGTGAGCGTTTGCTTTGTTTAACTTTTCCTGCCATCACAATCAACAAAAGGTGTAATGTATGTGTGATGGATGTACACTGTGTAGTTTATACAATGTGTAGTGTATAATTTATATATGATATGTGTATAATATATAACGTATGTATAATACATGTTCGGCCGTTAATATGTAATTATGAAATGGTGGTTTGGTTCACTCAGTTTTTCGTGCAGTTTAATTTTTTCAGGAAGTGAGCGTAGTTCCATATGAAAAAGATTTAGGACCCTTCTGAAAACACCGTTTTAACGGTCATGCTATATTGTGGAAATCAACTTTCATATGAATTGGCGTTTCATCATTAGTGGTTGAAATTGATGCATTCTGTCATGCTAATAGCTAACAGTTACTGATGGTTATTCTGAAGAATGATTTCATAACCGGACATGTCACTGCTGTTAACGATAGTTGACTGCTTTCCTGATGAACGTCAAGTCATTTAATTTGACGGTGTCAAACGCCTGGTTTGAGAAAGTACTTGAATAGTGTCGCCGATTACTGATTGGCTTATTCAGGTATAATGAGCCCTCCCCAATGAATTGAATTCGCGTTATGACAATCACTGCGAAATAGAAGAAAACGGACAAAGTCATATGTCCACGTACATGTTTTCTTGTCATGAAGAGAAAGGCGGGAGGAAAGTTGAAACATACAGGAGAAGAACCAGGCCTCACTTAGTTAGTCGCAGAGATGGACCACTATAATTTGTTCCTTATAAGTAAAAAAGTGACTTGAAACGAGCTCAAAATGCTCTCAGATTTGCAATACTTTTGATGTTGGATTCCAGTGTTCACTTTTACACCCGCAGTTTACAACCGGTTTTGCGTTTTTGTCCACAAGCAAACAAAATAGACAGGAAAATCTACTTAGTTGCTAGCGTGAGCTTAAATCGATCAGCTGGAGAGAAGTGAATTATTTTGAAATGTTCTTATCAGTAAAACACAACGTAACACAGAACGTATTGAAGTTGATGAAATCAAACGGGTGTAAATCAGAAAGAGAAAGTTTGGGGGATTATGGATAACATCATGATCAAGACTAGCCAAGGCAGGGGTTTTTTATCACACGGACCAAATTGTTGATGAAATTATCAAGAAGCAAAGCGTAAGATATTTTGCGTAGACTACGTTCTTTTTCCCTTCCTCCTCTTCTTTCGGTCTTTTTCTCGCCTTCATTCATGTTGTACACGCAGTTTGGCTGTGAATGCCGGTGTGGTAAATTAAGGCGACTGGAATAAGGCAAGTCTACTATTACTACATTTTATAAACAACAACAGTATTCCATTTTTCGACAGCCGAATGCAACTTATCTTCGGTACAACAAGGCATATCGTGCCGCCAAAAATGGTTCGATCCCTTTAGCGAATCCAGAAGTTAATGACGAACAGAGCAAAGTTTGCAATTAAGTGGCACAGCAGCTAATTGCTTACAGTTTTTAAATTTGTTGTATGAACACAATTGTATATTATGAACTATACATTTCAGAGTATTCCTCCATCTTCTAAATGTTACCAAACAAGCTGTTCACACGACTTTTTACCCTAACCTCTGATGATAAGTTCGGATATTTTGAATGTGCAAGTCATTGTTCTAACACAAAAACAGTGATAATCGTCTCCTTCTGAATCACAAATGTTTAAAAATAGGCAATACATACTATTCAAAACGGCGCATGCAAGCAGTGCAATGTTGCAATATGTGTATTAGATGACTGCGTTGTTGGCTGTGCATAACAAAAATGATATTCCTATTTTCCCAACATTTTCAGTGTTCTACGTATACCTGCTTTTTTCATGTTCTGTTTCAACATATATGTGGAAACGAGTTCACCGGTCAGTTTTTACGATCGTCGCTTCATCGGACCAGGTCGTAAACTAAAGTAGGACAATCGGCGTTCATCAATAATTCACAACACACATCATCCGTAAATTTGTGTGCGCTCTACCGGTGGCTGTTTGGTGAGAGTTACATTTTTCAGTCCTATGTCTGCTTGTCAAAATCGTTGTCCATTTTCTGGTTGAAAATGTATTATATGTGTTTCGCACATTGGTTGGTCTGACAGTCGTTGAATCTAATCAAACAAACGCTATCTTTCCGATTATGGTTTGACAAGTGTGGCGTACATCTGCCAAACCTCATCTTTCTAGATCAGACGTGTAATAGTCTTCAGTAAAACATCGTGGTAGTCGTGAGTGGTCTATTGGTATAATTCAGTCATCTGGTTCGTAAATTGTAGACCAAACATGTTGACATGCGTTCTGAATATCCACTAAACATTTGAGGGAAAACTCGAGTGGTTTCGAAGGTGATAGAAAGAGCTGCCCTCTTTTGATGAGACCTGGTTTCCGACAAAAATTAACAGAGACAACCATCATTAGCGCTACGGTCCTAGAAATATAGCAGCTGCCTCATGAAAACCGTAGTAACTGATAACCCCAAGTATTAACAATGACGCACTAGCAAATCCAATTTGCGGTCACATTGCTTCATTTCAGCTGTCACAAGACCCACGCCATTATTTATGGCTAAATTGGTTTTTGAAATATATGCTTGAGAATGTTGCTACTGTTAACAGTCCACTGTCCCAACAATACTACGGGAAGAAATTTGTTACAGATGTTGCTAGATATTAACAAACAGGCTTGCTAGTTACAACTTTCTTCTGATGACCAATCCGGACATATTCAGATAACCAAAACAAACCGAACATCCGACTATACTGAAATAAATTTATTGAATATACTAAGTATAGCATCCAACTATCGGAAGCAAACTTAGCTATCGTGAATGTGGAACAGTGCAAAAAAACGTTTAAACCTTCTTAAACACCAGTAGACCAGAGTTGAACGAAATACTCATTGTTATCACCGGAACTTCAGTACAGTATTTAGTCTTAAACTAGGAGTTCATTGCAGTGAGCGGACCATGTGATTTGGATGACAACAACAAGACTATCGCCACAAGACTATCTACAGAGTTAACACGTAGTAAAATAAGTTTGTTCGAGAGATGAGTTCCGTAGTTCATGGCAGAGAAACCAGAAGAAATAGCAACAACATTGCGATATCGGATCTATTTTGAAGCGGAACGTCCGAGCTATACGGAACGGTAACGGTAATAGCGTTCCTCCATTACCTCAGACGGAGTCGACCCCAAAGTATCATCACCAGAACCGACATGCTGTCATTCTAAGAATAGAGTTAGGCAGCCAAATCTAAAAAACCGATTTTGAAGGCCTTTTTGAGAGACTCAGTTGTCTTCAGCCATCTTTAGCCCCAAATGCTCAGCTGTTCAAAGCGGTTTCAGACTAGTCTGATTATCGGCAGCTAACTAGAAACCTATTAACTTCAGCTTCGCTTGGGTTCCGAGAAAGAATAAAAGTCTCTTAATGTTTACAAATGATAAAGTCATGTTAGACAAAACTGACTAAAACAAAATAAATGTGCTGTTCGGAAGTGGGAGTAGTGTTGTTGCAAAACAAAATAGATACAATAAATAAGTGGTTAACAAAACATCATTAACGGAACCATTAAGATGTACAAAGGTAAGGAAAACGTTGTGTTCTGTCACTTTTGAGAGGAATACACTAAGAAATAGCGTTATTCCCATAATATTTGGGTTGTACAAGATGCGTATAAATATAGTGGGATTTTATTTGTACGAAAATTTCAAGACAGATGAGCGAGACAATGTAGTGTGTTATTTTCTAATATTGTATTTCTCCTTAAAAATACCTCACGTGTTGAGACGGTTGAATTTCTTGGACAGTATAGAGAAAACAGTAGCATCAGTGTAGGCATGTCAGTGAAGAACATACAGCAGTTCACATATCGCTGTATCCTGACAATTCAGCTTAGAGTCTCTAACATGTTACACCGTCCAAATGACTGAGTATCAATAGGGTCAGCATTAACTTGGTTATTGGCTTATATCACTATGACAAAGCCACAGTGCTGTTCAATAAATAGCCGTGTAAAGTCAGTCACTTTTTCTAAACGTTATGTAGATGATGGGTTCATGTTTCGTCTCAAGAACTGAACAGTACACCGGAAAGCGTAACGCGAAGCAAATTGAACCGGGGAACAAACAACTATCATGGAAGCAGTAAGAGAAATTTATTCCGATGTTTGATAAATAGGCGTGTAACCAGTGATCGACTCACACCATAAAAGACGATATGTGGTTTCTATTTATCACACTCACTCATTGGGCTCAAAATACTCTTAAGTGTAAGCTAATCAACACGACTGCACACAAACTGCCAAATGACGACGAAAAATTCGTTCATACTTCGTTGTTTACTGAGAGTGGTATACCCTCCAAAGCAAACATAATCGACAACATAAGAGATACTTCAGTGGATACTACTGCCGGTTTTTCGAAATAAGCTCATCGAAGCAGTTCATCACGCAAATGATATGACAAACAGTGAATAGGGTGAAGTAGTTGTGTAACGGAAACCAAATGTGAAATTTCCGGGCTCCCGACTTCATCTTGTGGTTCAGGTAGTAGAGTGGGTGCGGTGTAGGGTATGCGTTTTTATAAATCCAGTAAAAGCCCCGACCTTTCCCGAATGCATCCCTTTATGACAATCACATTTATCTATGCACCTTCAGAAACCATCCTTGTATGTCTAGAAATAAATGGTAATAAGCTTAGCACTGCCTCGGTAACCAATCGTACATGGGTCAATCCATACTTCCAAACTTTATCTTAATGCTTCGTCTTTTGAGTGTTCAGCTCTTGTTTACCCTACTTGCCTGATATGTTCATATAAGAGTTATTTGTGTACTGATTAAAAATTCAAATATTTAGCAAGCCACACATAAAGTTACGACTGCTAGCTTGGAAAACTGTACCATTTTGCCTATATGCACCCATTCCCTTACCTATTCGATTGTCATTTCGTGTGTGTAACTGACAAGGAGGAACATACATCTTACATAACACGTTTAGGTATTTGCTGATTTAGAATCAACCCTATTCCTGTCATCAGACGGACTGCTAAGGACTAGGCTGCTGAAACCCAATATGCGCACCACCAGGTCACTTTGCGACTCAAGCCACGTATATTTTGACACAGTTACTTACGACTTGGTGTCATGTAGGAGAAGACAAATACTGTTTATCCTGCGGTCGTATGTATAAAACAGTGATTATACGTGACGAAAACGACAAGCGTGGCGCCTATCAATACAAAAGAAGTCGGTTCATAAGGTATAAAACTGGCTTTCTCAATATCTTTCGCACACACAAAACTTGTCGATAAAGTTTAACCCACGTAGCTTCCGGGCATGCCAACAGTTCGGACTTTAGACTGCGTAACAAAAGGGTGGACACTGACATTAGGCTTACTGGGTAACATTCGCGTCATGTGTTTGGTGAAGCAGAATTACGAAATCTTACTTATTAACCATGTTCCTCTACTATGCTGCATCTTCGCCTAGAGATGTACTTTTGATTATACGTTTAATCGCTCGATGCGTCTCTCTTTCTTACGGCTGTTGTGACCACAAAAGACGCTTGGTCTACGAATTCGTTCATTGCGCAGGCTGCCGTATAGGTCATGTCAAAAATGAAACCACAAACGCGTACATTGATTTGCACGTCAGACATACATTTACAACATCACTGTCATTCGCCTTGGTGGTAGCAAGTACACACTTTTCTGATAGTCTTTTCTTATCCATCGTCTTCCCGGCGTTCGGAGCTTGCCCATTTTTTCCTGAATGTCGCCTGTGGGTGATATACTGCTTGTGAGTAGCATACCACTCACAACGAAATTGCCTGTCATACAACATAACTACTCCCAGTCAACTGGTAAATCAGCTGAAAGAAAGAATGATCGGAATGACACGTTTTGGTAAATGCACTCCTTAAGTGATGACTGACCAAGTGCAAGTTAGTCTTAATTGTGGCATCTCATTTACATCATTGATAACGTGGTCACTTGATACTGGCATCGTTGTAAAGCTTTCCCACTTGGTAACCGTATGCTAAATACACACTCGATATTCATATTTCCGTAACAATTTCCTCCCGCAACATGTTCTTCCTGAAGCATCCTATCTCCTTATCGTTACTGGGAACAGAACATATCTTGTCATCCTCCACTAAGCGGGATTTGAGCCACGCTGTGTTTGACTGTTGTCGATAAAAATTAGCAGATGTGAAAGTACTGATTATCCTGAGATATGTGTCGCAGACGGTACGATACTTCTATCAATGTAACATACCGCCAGGCAATTGACTGAGCCAAACATCCTAAAACACGAGGCTGTCGTTAAATTTCTGTGCGTTGGAAATAGACAGAGTGGAGAAGGAAGTGATCACATGATAGTAATGTTGATTAATGGAACGAAGTATCACTTACGTAGTTTCTTCAGACGGCGTTATTGGATCACTCCAGAAAGTACTAATTGTCTGTACGGTCACTTCCACTTAGTTTCGTAATAAATGTTAGTTCGTACGAATGTCTGACGTGATCATTAGTGGCTAAACAAAGAAACTGAACTGTTTGTGCAGTCACAGTGAGGATACTTCTTTGCTACTGTTGATAGAGGTAGTTTATTCACAACCCTCATGCCAAGTTTAAAAACAATTCCCATTTTTGACAAATAAGAAGCAGAAATTGCAGATCGTTTGCCAAACGGTTTTTAAACATCAGTCATGATAAAGGAACTAAAACTTCGCCATGCCAATCAAACTCCCTGAAAGTTTTGAAGAAGTATATGCTTCATGGGATGAAATCTCCTATTTTGATCAGGACTAAAGCAAGACAAGACTGTGTGCGGTAAACTCAGAATCGTTCTTCATATATTTCGTGCACGTTTACTAGACGATTAGTTACATCTCGAAATCACGCGATGTATTTTTCATCCTCTACTGATATATTTTTAAAACGGTTTCCAGTTGAAAATCTGAATTGTGTTTAATTGGACTTCATCAAAAAGCTGCCCAAATAATGGGATGCAATCTATTTCTGTGCACGGTAGAACAAATCCCAAATATTAAGCGACGACGGTGTCCATAGAGGTGTGTACTTGCTTGCACATTTTTCCCATGACTCCAGTTACGCCTGAATTTAAAGAAGCATTTCATCCTAAGCATGTCCATAATTATCTATGAAGCGTATAATTTCAAACAACGAAATTTAAGTGAAACGTTTTTCCCGTTGTTTTAAGGTAACTCACGATGGAACTCTTTAAAATGTCAAGATATAACTTTCCCCTTTGTCAATTATTACACGTTATTGTTATCGCCTTATTCCAGTTAGTATTAAATCCATATGTAGATGCACCCTCCTGGAATATTTTGGTACTATATTTTCGGTCCATGAAATCAGATCAAGCTACTCGCTGAAGAAGATGAGGTTCTTAATATGCATTTCAAATGTTTCACTGACTCCAACTGTACCGATATTCGTTTTTTATTCACCATTACATTTGTTTTAATGGGCTGTTTTGTTCTCCTGGATAGTTGGTCGGCTTGCTTGTTAAAAGTTTCAAATTTAAAGGGCGTTCTCACCGATGATTGCTAAACCAACTGATATCTCAGTAACTGACCGAATTCGAGATGCTGTTGGTGAACACCCAACGACTTATAAGCATCTTGCAATGAATGCAACTCAGTTATACATATATACGGATTATATGGTGTACCTATTAAATGCATCCCCACCTCAAAAACTCAAATTGTTCAACCATTATTTTGCGCAAATTTTCCACAACTGGATTCAACCTCTCTCTACTTATCCAACCACTTTCATATTAAACAGGAGTTATTAACAACACTGTAGTTCATCCAGTTGTATAGGTCAGAGACGCTTTTATAACGAATAATATTTTCTTCTTGTATATGTACGTTGTATTTAGTTCTTTATGTGTGTAAACAAGGGCGAAAGTCCGTCTATTTGATGGTGTAATGCTCTGTTTACTGATCAAGTATTTGATAACGTGAAGCAGTTTCTCACAAGCGTCGTTCGAATGGTGCGATAAACAAGCCACAACAAAAATACACTCGTGAAATTGCAGTGGAATCGCCTGTAGAATCCGAAGAGTTTGAAAAGTAGCACAAATATATGTGATCCTGCTACTCCTTCGGCTTTCACAGGCATATGACCATTGCAGGAATATGTACTTGTTTACGAGTTTTGTACCCTTGCTGGGTGTTTTGGTTATGCTTTGCTCCACACGTTGTGGAAATGACAGGCAAGATAGAGGGATCTATTTCTCGAAACAATTACTTTTTATACGATATACGATTGAGGGATTGACGCCAAAAATCTGTCGGGATGAACTCAAGGTAAAACGGACTCAGCAATGTACATATTTCCTATTTTCCCCTTTTCCCTTATTCTCAATTGTCTTAACTACTAATCTTATCATTTAACATCAAACAAGTTTCTTTATAAGCTTCCTCACAAGTTCGTAACAGATAGGTTTAGTTAACTCCTGGATTCTCTCTTTCTAATTAAACTGCGATATAAGGCGGGAGTGCTTATAACAGGAGGGATATCAGCCTTTCGTTATAACACAATCAACCTTTAAGTAGGCGTTGTATATATGCACCACAGAAGAAAAAGTAATTTACATGAATGGAGCCATTGGTTGCACCAGTGAACAGAGATGAATTATAAATCGAACACAATATGCCTAATGTGAGGTAAACGGCAACGTGGTAAACACGGTTGCCTTAAGAAAAGCATGGTCGGGGTTGTAGTCCCAACAGTAGCACGGATATGCAATAGTGACGAGTTCTAATGAGAGCGAAACTCGAGTCTAGTCCTTCTGGTGTTCGAAAGGGGCCGATTGGAATGTCGATGGGAATACAATAGCTGTGATCACTTGTGGGTGATTTTCAATTTACATGAAAACCAAAATCACCTACTACTCATCAGTGAGCAACAGAAAGTTGTTTATAGGTTACTTTAAAACACGAATGGATAATCACTACGACCCAATTATTTTCCAGACAAAGCTAGTATAATCTAGTAAGCTCCGTTAAGAATTCAGCTTGTAATCAGGTGCGTTTTAGAGTTCAAGAGCTGGCTGCTGATTTTTCTTCTGACTCATTTCATAGCCACATCAAGAAGAATTTCAGCAGATATACCTCCATGTCTCAGTCTGACAATTTTTCGGGTAAACGTTCAGCAAAATTGCTTTTATGAGAAACGGTTGCGATAATTGTTCGCCAATTGCATTTCAGAAGCCACTTGGGTAGGCTCTACGCAGAAACTGCGTCGAAATAGGAAGCCTGGCACTGAAACGCTACAGTTTAAATCCATTTGATACTCATCGTGCAGAAATTCTCGAATTTGAACGAAAATCAACAATGGAAAATCTCACAGATCAGAAGGAAGAATTGTTCACCGCTTTCGTGAAACAAGTGATTGCCAGAGGGACTAGGGAGAAACGGACTTCACTATCGTGCACTCTCCTCTTCAAGGCTTCAAACGGAATTTCCAAGTCAACTTTTCCGATTTACATCTTGATCGCATCACATTCAAGGCGCTCTCACTCGGTTCTAAGTTTTGCTGCCCACAAGGTAAGAAAGAACGTCTAGAACTTGAAGTGCAATTTGAGAACATTTTCGGTCGGACGCAAGAGTTAACCCCACGTTCGTTAGGTGACCTTGAATTATTTAAAACTACACTTGTTAACTGCTGCCACCTGTACAGTAAGCATACATCGAGACAGAAAATGCCTTTAACTAAGAAGCACATGGATTCATTGAAGATACGTCAACAGAAGTCAGATATCCTCCTCAACAGACCAGATAAAGGAGCCGGAATTGTCGTCCTGAATAGAAGCGATTACATCGAGAAAGTAAGTGATATTCTTACAGACGGGACCAAGATTCGTAGAGTCGCCAACGAAAGGGGCAAAACCGAGCATGCCGAACATCAGATCACCAAATGCTTTAAGTAAGTGAAGGACGAAAATCTGTTAACCTCAGCAACTTATAAGCAACTACGACCACAGGGTTCTACGATACCCCATCCACAAACCTAGTGTACCGGTTCGCCCAATACTTGATATGATGAATTCGCCCCACCACTCAACCGCAAAGTGGCCGGTGAAGCTGTTTGAACCCGTCCGAAAAGTGATTGCCCTGCTCAGTCTATGTGATACGTTTGAATTTGTCGAATGCATACAAAACGGTAACATGAATTCACAGAAACCATGTCGATTAGAAGTAGTGTCGTTATTCACAAACGTGCCGCTGCTAGAAACCGTCAATTTGATCTGTGTCTACGTGTCTGAGACCGGAATCAATACTGGTTTACCATCACTGGAATTGAAGAAGTTTGTGCTCCGTTGCACATGTGATGTACATCTGTCGTTCAGCGGTGTGCGGAATCTGCAGACAGATGGCGTAGCAATGAGATCCCCGCTCGAACCTCTCCTGGTCGATATATTCACGGGAAACCTTGAGCGTACTACGCTTCAATCCACCATCAGTCAGTTCAGTCAATACCACCTATATGTGGACGGTATATTTAACGTAACTAGTTCGGGTATCAGTATGCACACATTACTCGATACATTCAATCGCGCTCACTAGTCTGTTAAGTTTACACTTGAGGAAGAGACTGGAAACGAGATATTTTTCCTGAATATTCACTTACACCGATGAAAAGACGGAAGTATTCAACGCAGAATTCATTGCAAGAATATGTGGTCAGGTCAGTATTAAAAAGTTCACAGTTTTGTACCTTTAAAACAGAAGAGAAATCTGGTGCGTCGCCTGACTGATGAAGCACGCAAAATTTGTTCAGCGGATACGTTAGAAAGTGAACTCGAATTCATAAAGAACGTAATTCATGTTAACGGCTAGTCGGACCAATTTACCACCACAAATATGATCACATTATCACGTAAACCTGGAGTGCACGACGTAAGAAAGAAGCTTGTGTTTGTGAGAGTGCCGTTCACAAGTGGTAATGCCGCAGAATGGCTGACAAATAGACTCAACCAGACAATTAGCAGGACCTATGCTACAGCTGAACTCCGTATTCAACTCCTCATCCCCAATTATCAGGTTTTATAACAAAGATAGACTGACAGTTCAGACCTCATCTATGTGTACTTACTCATTCACTAGTTCCTGTGGAGCAAGTTATATTGGACGATCGTCAAGACAACTTTCAAAACGATTCCGAGAACACCATCTATGGCGGCTGGGGCACGGGGAATCACGATCGGACACCAGGTGTAAATTGATCAAGCCTTCAAAACGGTAAGTCGTGTGCCAGGCAACCCATCAAAAGCGATCGGAATTAAAACACTATGTACTGCCGAGGCGATTGGAATCAGGCTGCATGACCCGATATTATGTAATCCAAAACGGTTTGTTCAGGCGCTGTACATACCATGGCCACAAATCCATCGGATCGATGGCCAACTTGTGCGGTCAGAGCAATTGACAAACGTGACGTAATTGACCAGTCAAGTCATCGCCCATTGACTGATTAGTGACCCAGTTTCTCTGTCATAAGTCTGGTCGATATCTCGATCTAACTCTGTTAACTCCCTATATAATTCTACCGGCCTGAAGACGAATTATCGAAAACATCTGTTCGCTTATATATCTCGATTTTATTTTAAAAGCTGACGTTTAACTGGGGACTGTGCCACAATTGTTGAGTGTTCCGAAGCATAGAACTTAAGGTGACCAGGCAAAATCTGGAAACGTATTTTGAACGAACTCAATATGGTACCGTTTACCGGATTGACACGGCTGATGCACACTCAACTAACTCAACTGACCTTAGCACTGAACTGGCCGTACACGTTTTACTGAACAAAGTTTGTATACTAAAATTAAATATTTGTTAATGCCGATGGTAAGCATATTCTAGATCGTCCGCCACCTCTATCGACTTGGCAACCAACAGTGCATGTCCACTGACAAACATGCAATGTTCCATGCGATCAAACTACTTAGTTGTAGCTTGACAAACCATTAGAATTCTTGTATAAAAGGCAACCTCGTTTTTGAATAGTATAATGCTTGCATTCAGGAACTGAATTGCAAGTCTCAACCCCAGGAAGACTATGGACCAGAGGCGATTACTGGAATAGTGTGTACACACTATGGGAGAAGTGCCGCCTGAGTGAATGACGATGTACTGCCACCCAATGTGTGTGAATGCACATCAACCGTGAAAACGGATGTACGTGTTCGTAGTCCCATGTTTTAAAATAACTTGTACGGGAATTCATGCAATAAACAACTTAGCAGGCGTAGCGTATTTTGTAACCACAACAGAATAATTGCTCTAATGAAAAATATTTCATGGAAATCAGAAAACTCGAATGTATTATAACCGATGGTGGAACTCGTGTAGAATTATTCACTGCCGATTAACCGTGGCACAAACATGTTGTTTAAGTTGATTTATTGCATAACAATTCAATGCAAACAGGACGATTTCTAAAGCGCGGTTGAAGAAATCGAATGCAATGTGTACATATAATTTTTCCCAAGCAAAATGGAAAACGAATTAAATCGAGAATTTTTATGAGCTCTCAGGCTATTGACATATTTGTTTAGAAAGGCGAGTAGTTGAAAATTGGCTAACAGTTAACTTATGAATATAGCATGTATCGCTTATAAGTGTCTGTTTGCGCTCTTAATTTATTGATGGGATTTAACAGAAAATTTACGGAACGTGCATACACGTGGGCATCTGTATGAGAGGGTTTAGAATGAAAAGGCTTTTAGTGCGATTGATTTAGTTCCAGAGGAACAGTAACGGAGAAGTTACAAAAGAGAAAATCAAATGATAATTTCAGTAATAGGAAACTAGTCACTGCCAATCAAACATATTACGATTGCGATGCAACAACACGTGTCCGGAACAATCTAATCTATTTTATCCACGTCATGACACTGTCAACGATGAGATTACCCGGTGATATAAGTGCTAACGTGTCTAATGTTGGTACTATATGGGAAGGCTAACAAGAGACATTAGACGTCATCACCTGATATGTTCACTGCTTTCTGAATAAAAAATCGCCTCTGAACAGATCATAATTCTTCAGCTTCGGTGATATCCGGAATATATGATTGTCCAAACAATACCAGCAACCTTTCCTACAAACCACAATTCAAGTAGAACCAACTAGTTAGCCTGTTTTCAATTAATTAGAAAACTCAGCTGGGTGAAGCTTGGCCACCAACTAAACGTTCTGTGCACACTTCGGGTGGCACGATTCTGTACCTGTCATTTGTGGGATAAACGTTCAGAAGTAAAAATGCGCTGCACAAAGTTATGGCTAACGTTGCTTCCGGTTAATAAAACAGATATTGGATTAACATTTTGATGTGAAATGATACTACATGAGGAACTGTGCATACTGGATATTTCCAGGGCTCTAGCAGACGGAAAAGTGGTATTTTTTCAATAAGTTATCCAAAATAACAGTTGAGTTTCCTTGCTAGTGGTTTTCGCTGTTAGCCATCTGGAGAGTTGCAAGAAGCGCGGTTGCATCCATAAGCTCTTCGTTGTCATTGTCAGATTGTTGACAATACGAATCCGGGTAAGTATTATGTAGCAAAACTATATTTTACTTCTGCAGTTACTTAGATTCACCGTAGGCCACTCCAATAACAAATTTAAACTTATCAGTTTCTGATAAAATTTTAATCTAGTCAAAAACGTATGACAGTGGTATTCATAGAAAGTCTACGGACACAACAGAAGCGGAGAATGCTTGGTTAATTTAAATTTGCGTTGAACGATTCAGAAGGCGGAAGCAAGCAAGAAAACTGTTTTAGTTCCAAGAAGTCAGCACCGGAGAAGTTACGACAGCAAAATTCAAGGGATAATGAGTGGAATAGAAATATAACTTTTGCCTATCAAACGCACAAAGATGGTATTGCAAAATAATCCACATAACCGCTGACTAGAACCAACCGCAAGCTGTCAAGAGCATCTTCCTTCAGCCGCAATAATTCTGGTGATCACCTTAGACAGATACTCTGCTTAGTGTGTCGAATAACTGCTTCAGTTCTGTACGTCACGTCAGCTATCAACAGTTAATTTATGGGAGAATCTGATAGGGTATTCCATGCTGCAAGCCAGGCGGTCCAGCTGATGCTGCAGCTTCAGCGAATTAACTAGGAAATTGTTGTTTTTTCGTTTCTTCAAACACTTTTCACATGGAACGTCGAGGTTGAATGGGGGTTCTATAGAATAGTATCAAGCCTCTTCAGATATGCCATCAGTTCACTGAAAGATAAGTTTGCGCAATCCATCTAGCAAGAATAAGGGACTTAGTGTGGTAAACCTTTTTCAGCCCTATATCCCGCCTGATCACAAAGAGTAATTTCCTTCACGAGAAAAGGATGACAACTTGGAATAGTTAGCTCATGATAAGAGCGCACTAAAGAATTAGAAACACTGGGGGAATAGCCTGAGTGAATCCATCCGAACAGCCTGGTGAGTAACCCATGTACCGATTTCACCCTCTTGGTCACTGATGTGCTGCTGATGGACAGGCTAAGATTACTTGAATAGAATGGCTAGATTACTTAAGCCAATCCTGTCCGAGTCGTACTCACGTACAGTTACACTAAGTTTTGCGACTCCCAGGAAGATATCCGTATAGAGCGAATGAAGGAGGTATATCACGTTGCAAGCAACCATGTTAAACCGGAGCTAGTCACCGGTGGCTCACTGGTGTATTTTATCTGAACCAGTCTGTATCCTCTCAAATGTGTCACATTGTTTCTCACGTGCCACAACAAATTGTCACTATCAAACGTTAAAAACGAGGAATTGACTAGCCGTTAAGTATCGAGTATAGATAAACAAATATCGGAGTTTTTCGTATACTCTCTTGTAGCCCACCGTAAGACGCATATTACCAGTTTGTATAATATGTATGTGCAGATAATAAGGCGGTGACCTTTGAATTAATCTGTGTACCACTCACAAATAGGTGATTCTTAATACCATAATTTTTAGACTTCCTGGTTGAAGGCCTTAGATAATTCAAGAAAGATCACACCAATTGATTCAACCTCATCAGCTGCCTTTTTCCAACCTTCGTGAGCAGCAGGTAAACTGGTGAATCGCGAGAATTCTGTTACAAATTCGTGTTCTCTTTCATGCAACGGTTTAAATGGAATGATATATTTGTTCAACTGGTCGTCAGTCTATCTCTTCGTGACTTTTGGTGAAACTGATTATAACATAATGGGCCTATCATTAGTGGTTGCTTTGCGACCACTGATTTTGAAGATGGGTGGTCATGTGTAAATCATCCAGGCTTCGGAAAGCTTTCTCAGCTGAAAAGATCGAATATAGGTTTCTCACTGCTCCAGTACATTTCTTCAGGACTAGAATAGGTGTGAGATCAGGAAGCGGAAAACTACGTTCGTAAGGCCTTGATATATTTGAAACACAATCTGTGATTTCAAAATAACTTCTTCCGTCAGAAAAACGTGCACTGGGACACACTAAAGGTTGCATTCATTCTGTCACCGTTTTAATTAGTTACCATAATTTCAATTGTGACAAAGTTTATAGACACATGTTTTCATTTGTTTATCAAGCCTCGTTTCCCTCAACTCCTAGGGTAAGTAATACTGGGTACCCAATTTATGACCTAACTATAGTTGTAGCCCACATTGATCTATATATTCCAAGCCATAGAGACAGCACATATTAAGGTGGCCGATTTTCTAGTATGTCCTACAAACCGATGAGTCACATTCTCTCGGCGGACCTAAACTTCCCGTAAACACAGTCACCGTTGAATGCAGTTTAAAGGCAGTGCATCCCAATTTTCACCAAATTCGAAGTTAGTGTACAGTCGGTCACTAACAAGTCAGCTTGTGGTGAAGGTTTTGTGGGTTAGTCATACTGTATGCACAAGTCATCCTTAGGTCCTGTTTTTCTTGAAATGTGACAATGCCATTTGGTTAGCACTGGACGGTTACCACGCGAGTCAAGGGGATATATCAGGTTAGTGTGTGCACATAGACCAGGCGTGTAACCACATGTTGTCTTGCCATGTGTAAGGCAAAAGAATGAATCAGCAAACAACGGTAATATTTTGACAACGTTAAAAATGAAGCCTATTAGTTCGGTACGATGAAACGGATTCTAGCCAGCTTCCCTACGGTAGCCAAGAAGCTGTGCAGCGAAAAGCGGGTGGATACAAACGGAATGGAACTAAAAAACAATGACTTGTTTTGCTGTTGAATTGCAACGGCTGTGGTCATCAACTTTCATATTTGCTTTGATGGCTGCGATTCAACGTTTAGCTAAGAAACTGTGTGGACTCATGAGGTAACCGTAGTTTCAAAAGAAAGTGTGGCTATTGATGAGACAGATGTTACATCTTGATGACATACAGGGTTTTTAAGTGAATTTGACTGAAGCCAACAAATTCGTTTTCACACACTTTGAGAGGTGAACACTCCGCATTTGCACAACTACACCTTCAGCAGAAAGGCGATTCCATGAAACCGTTAGTTGTAATTTGCGGCCAACCGGTTGTATCGATTTGTAATTCAATGTAACGCATAAATATCTGACCTTTTGCGCCCTGGGGAAAAAAGATTATTCTTTACTTGCGATTAAAAACAATTATGAAAATGCTGTCGACACTTTGCTTCTTTAAGAACAGAAAATAAAACATCCATACATTTGGGCTCACTAGTCTATGGCGTGCATGTGTTAAACAAGCCGACCATTTCAGTAAGATGACTGTTCATGGTGGATATACAGTTCACTTACTAATGTTAGGCTTCAAACTTCACATCATCTGCATAGGCTGACAAAACGAATCCTTTGAAATGAGCGTGAGAATCACAAAAAATGTAAGGGAAAACGCTAAAACAGTTCCGCCTAGAAAAGCACCGGAATCCTTTAGTTCGGTGGAGATCATACTTCATCAGTTAGGATACCAAACTGGAAGGGAGTCAAAAAAGATACTGAGATCACTGGTTGCCACACACTTTGATGATTCAAGACAGATTTTCTCTACTGATGCAGTTAATGAGATTGCCATAATTGGGGATACAGGACCGTACTGTCCTACATTTGTCCCACATTTTGTTTTACATTTGTTTTCAAGGGACGATAGAATTTAGTGGATAAAACAGAACATTTGGTCAAAAGTGGACTAGGACTAACGATGCACAAGCCTATGTGTATAATAGTTGCCAACCCAAAACATTATTTGTTCAAGGAGAAACTCCTCAAAACATGTAGTCACCGAAATGCATACAATCGGTCGGAAATTGAATATGTCTTTTCTTGGTACCTGTTTGCCGCTACCAGCTGTCCAACAGTTAGAAATTCTCGTCTGTTTGCTGTGCTCCTCGAATACATCTGCACAAGGTGTAACCGACATTTCAGCACACTGTTCCAGCATAACGGGTGTCAGTCCATCCGGCTTTCCTGCACTGTCATCTGTCGGTTGTACCATTCCTTACCGTACAGTTGTGCGTTCATCGGGACAACATAATGATAGTAAAGCTAACATCATTCATATTAAACTGTCTTCTAGTCGTCCATGTGAAATGGTAGAAAACTGTTGACTGCTCATTACCGTAAAGTCATGCTAAGCCTACACTGTGTGTAGACCAAACTCGTGTGAATCGAGTTGAATCCTCCATGAAATAAGTTAATTGCGCGTTGCTTAGTGTGAGTTCTCAAGTTATTATTCACCGACGTTTAACTGGATGTTAGGTCGTCAGATGTAGACACCCTCCAGTCTAATGAGGGCCGTACTAACCGAAGGAGCGTGGTTGCCAAACAAGAAATGAGATGACCAATTTGTAACAAAACTCAGTAACAAGAATACAAGACCACTCTTCACTACTGTTGAACTAATTCATTTTCGATGCAATTCAGGCCGTTTGTAGTCAGCAGCTGTGAACATCTTTACAACGATAACTCGGACAGACTTGTCACAGAGAAAGCTGGTAATCTGCGATGAATTTTGTCTAAAAATCAGACTTAAGTAGACTGGCTAAACAAGCGTCACCATTACACCTATTCTCACAAGCTCAGATCACTTATATTATTTCATCTGTGATATATTTACCGATCTTAACTCACAAAATAGAAAAGTAAAGCGAGCAAAATAAGATCAGTTTTGTCACTCTACCAAGCACCATAATAGCTTCCGGTGAAACTGCAAAACATTTTTTGCATTTCTGTGTCTTAATAAGAGGCTACATTGTCGACAACAGTTTATGCTGGCGCATTGTCACTTCATTTATATGAGGACCTTTGTACTTTTCTCTTACAACTCCATTATAGGCCATTCTCCGTTGCACTAACTTAAATAAGTACTCCAGGTTAACTGCGCCGAAGTGCTCGCTGCCAGCAGTAAGGGTAGTTTGAGTACTTTTATATATACATATATATATACTTACTAGATAGCTCTCCAACACTTTACTGACATGGTCCCTCATCACTAAATGCAACTTAAGGATGGCTAGATTGTTCGTCCACTTTATTCAGCAAGCATCTCATCCGCTGTTGACATACGTCTTTCGTAATTAGACCTCGCTTTACCGTGTATCTCACTGGTAGAGATTCACTGATGGCGTCAGGCATCTGCAAATGCAAATCGCGACTGCAAGCACCTTTTGTTTTTCCACACCGCCTACTAACGGACTGTATTGGTTTCTAGTACATCGAATATTGTAGCTGGTGCCACCCGCTCAAATAATCTGCACCTCCCTCTGACAAAATGTATTAGGCCCTTGTACAATGACTTTCGTTCTACCCCTATCTTTGCTTGAATTCGTTGTTTAGGATGCCAAATGTGGCTTCTTCAGGCTTAAGTGTCGGTCGTTCGTATACGTATACATGGTTCAAAACATCCACGTTTCTTGCAAACTCAACAGATGCACAGATTTTCAGAAATTCTAACGCCACTGTAGATTTAAGGTTAATCTAATCCACCTCTGCTTACATCTGTGTTCCATTGGGATTTTTTGTTAATTATGTTCCAGAACTTAAGTCTATCGAATCCAGTTAGAAATAAATCGCACATCCGTCTTCAACAGTGTTACTACACCCCCATCAGCCTACAGTCCGCAAAGGCCAAAACAGAGTAATTAGTAGGATCGGTAGAACGAGGCCGATAATAAGCATTTTTTTCCATCGCTAAGGAAATTGACCAGTGTCATGAACATTAAGACATTAAGACAGGTATACTTCCTAGAGGATAGGTGGACACTTTCTTGACAGACCTATGAGTATCGACTTGATTGCGCTAGCATGTGTTGTGAGCTCGCAAAATCCGACCAAATTTCTTGTCAAACTTGGTGCAATAGTTGACAACCACGATAGCGTGACAGTGAAATGATGAAAAAATTTAGGTAGTTACCAATATTAGCTGTTTACTATATAATACCATCAAAATAATGTTTGAGATGGCAGAACTACAGGGATATTTTGAGGAATACGAAATTAAAAGGGCGCGAATTATGAGTAACTTGCTCCTAGTTACATTGACTCACAGATGAAGATGAGAGAATAAATTTTCCTCCAAACTTTGAAAGTTGGAACCTTCAATAGCGAGCTGCGTTTACTACGTAAGGTAAGTACTGGCCTCAAACAGCCTCAGTGGTATCACAGCAGAAGTCGCTCACAGTAAGTCGTTTGCATCCTTGGTATCTGGTCATCTAATTTCTGCTGCGCTGTTCAGACGACCACACGGTAAATGCCCGCCTGGTGTCACAGAAAATCTATCTAAGACTATTCATCTAAATCTTAGCCAAAAATGGCTCTAGAACTCAGGAAACATCACCGTAAACATCATCTTATTCACAGGGAACCTAGTTTACGAACTTTAGAATTCGGTGTTGGTCGCCTTACCATACAAGTACCCTCTTCGTGCTTTTCAAATGTGAATATTTTGGTGAGGACTCAGACCAAATATATTCATAATCCTTCATTATAATGCTTACCAAACAGTGCAATGAATGCCTTGCAGTGAAACTCCGATCGCCGCGCCTGCTGCACCAAACTGGGCAAATCGATGAAACCATCTAATTATCAGTCAACATGTCATGGTCTCTGTCTGCTCACCATTTTGATCACTCTTATATCCCCCATCTTGCTTTATTTCCCCATAAGCCAGAGTAAATACAGCCAGCAGCAGAGGCAGTAGTAGTAGATTCGATTATCAGATCGACCCGAGCCTTCGGTGCTCTTCCTTCTCTGACGCATTACGTTGCCGAATCCTACAGAAATGCCTCCGCCAAGCTCAATAGCTCCGTTCTCCGGTCCTAGCCTGGTGTTCACCAGGGTGACCCATTGTTCCCGCTTCTGTTCATCATGGCAATGGTTGAGGGGCTGACACTATCTTGACCGGAGCTTCATTACCAGTTCCACGACGCGCTGGTTAGTGGTTTTGCCTAAGCCGACGATCTGATCGTTCTAGCTGAGAATCCGCCGCGACTCACTGAGGGGCTTGCAACCGCAGCGAGTGCACTTGAACTATTCGCGCATAAGACTAAGCTCATGGTCATCCGCGGTGACCATAAACATAACGCAACTGCCATCTCTGATGAGTCTACCCACTTCGGCCTGGACATTATCCATTCACTATGCGCCTCCGACATGGTGACCTACCTAGGCATTCCGTTCACCTGGAAGGGTAAAATATTTACTAATCACCGTCTGCAACTTTGTAAGATACTGGAGGAAACTAACAAAGAGCCCTTGAAGCCGTACCAACGTAGTGAACTCTTGAGACAGCATCTGATCCCGAGGATGAATCATGCTAGATCTCCCATGACGTGCATTGTGCTCGACACAACCGTGTGGCCAAAGACCTGGCGGAACGAGTACCAACGGCGAGCTCGTTCATCAAACCCGATGTTACCGTGGTTCGTGACGGCGCTGCTGTGGTGTTTGACGTCAGTATAGTGGATGGTTATCGGAGCCAATTTGACTGGACAGACAAGATTGTGAAGTACGGGACCGACTCTCATAATGCCGCTATTCAATCGGTCCTCCATACTTTGGGCTGTAGTGTGAAGTCTGTTTCTCATTCACCTGTGATCATCTCTTTCCGCGATAGTATATTCCACTTTTCAAGTAACGCTATTCTTCGACTGGGGCTGCCCTCCTACGCAGTCACGGATTTATGTATACTGACTGTTGCAGGTTTCCTGAAAACCTACGACACATTTATGCGGGGAACCTGGCGTTAACTGTTGCAACCTCTCTGAGAGTTGTCTCACTATGAAGGACATTTTTCTGTCCCGATGCGTGAGCTTTGACTGTGATACTAGTTCTATGCCCTGAAGAGCTTTTGGTTTTGTGAGAGTGACCATTCACCTATTTTCTTTTTACCAATGTTTGTGTATTTTCAAAAACTTTTAAACCTGTTTGTTATATACGACGGAAATAACTTTTCACCTGATGATTGGCTCATTAAAGCTTGATATTCTTGTGAGAGGGCTTGTCAACTGTTGCTAACTACGCAGCGTCTCACATTTGACAGAGAGCTTGTTTTCACATTCACTTTTTCACCTATCTGTTGCTTAATTTCTGGTGTCATTATTTGTTCTTCCATCGAACAATGATGTGTATATTGCTGTTCAGAATAAAAGATATAGTAGTGTGCCGACAAGCCTGTTTGCCTGGGGTCATTTTTGTAACTACTGTTATTTGCTTAATAGACAAAATGGCAAAAAAGCTCTTAAACAGGTAGATCAACAGGCCATTTTTCCCGTAAGCCATATTTCATTGTATTCTGGTATTTGGTGCATTCCAGAAACCAGAACTTAATGTAGCAACCAGTGGATCAACTTGACAGCTCCCTTACCGGCAACACTATTGCAGTTGTACAGATCACATGATTCTACACTTCTCGCGAATTTAGTTAGGCTGTAATAGACGTAAAATTTTGCACATTGTTTTGGGTTGTACTTGTACACTGGACTTCTGTTACAATTGTGCTATGCACTGTCCGTTTAGCTAGCACCAACAGAACCAACCTGAAAAGCCGAAATACGATCGATGAACAAGAAAACTTTCGCTACCGAGAGAATATTTTACTCCTAACTGGTTACTCTCATTATCTCAAAGCACATATATAGCGTGGACATTTTTGTGGAGGTGGCCCACAAGATTGCCCAGATCGGCCGACAGGGTGTTGCTGAACCTCGTCTATTTAAAAAATTTGGGTCACAAGCAGAGCGACCGCATAACAGAAGACGGTCTCCGCAAGTCTGCCTTTTGTTAAATAACACCTGACTAAAACATCTGGAGCTTCGATATTCAGTGTGTGAGTTTCATTTTCGGCTTAAGAATGTTATCAGGTAATCCGTCTAGCCGTAAGGGTACGTGAGTTAGATTTACCGAGGACAGCCGGAAGTTGTAATCAGACTCTCGTGATGCTGTCGCTTCATTATTGCATTTCATGAAAATGGCCACATCATGTAAACCAAAGTTAATGTCACTGAGAGCTCACTCATTCTTGCTGAGTATTACAGACTTCAAAATCCCCTAGATAATGAGCCTACCACTACAATAATTTCATAATCTGCCAGACATTAGGCCAGAAAAATGAAAAGTATTCCGGTAGCAAACCCTGTGATATGCGCAATGTTGACTTTCACTCGGACGAACGTTGGGCATCTGGAAATAAAATGGAACTGTTGACTGCCAGACGGAATTACTTTACAGAAATTCTAACAATTTAAGGGGAGGTGTTGTTGTGGAGCCCACACAAAGCCTGTTTGAAAATCAAACTATCTAGGTAACCAAGGAACTATACAAAACAGAATGGTATTTCGAATCGAAAACTGCTAGTTAATCCCAGTCTAAACCGTACCTCGGTCAGCGCAATATTCGCTGGAGAAAGTGGGGCTTAGATGTCTGGGTAGAGTATTCCGACAGACAGCTTAGCCTGTCTCATGCTTTTAATGCACCATCGCTAACAGCCCAAGAACTGGCTTGTAGACCTAGAACTGTATACGCAAATTTAGCTTTGCAGTTGCATGTCGGATCTCAGATGGTCTGATGGCATTGGGTTTCACGACCTGATGCCGGTCTTTCTCAGAATACTGTAAAGTATGAGTGAAAACGTTATTTTGGACAGGTAAAAACACCAGGTTAAAGTGGTTTCGTTCGATAACGGTTTCTATATTAAAGAAAGAGTGTCAGGCGCCCGTGCTGAACTAACGGAAATTTAGTGTGACTCCAATTGTAACAAAGTATCAGGCATACTTTATGGACTAGCTTTTGCATGTTGTGTAAACAGACACTATTTCGCTTTGGACAAGACTGCATATTCCAAAATGGTACATCTGTCAAAATTATGAATCAGACAGTATTTGTACCGCTAGCCGAAACTTATCCTCATTCACAAACATAAATGTGCATTCTATTCAAGATACCAAACTCTACCTTTTGCGTACCTTAGGCGCAGAGATAGAGAACGAGCATGTGGGCATGTCATCTTCACCCGAATTTCGTAATTCATCCGAGTTTACAATCCACGGTTAACTGTGTAGCATGTTCACACAAAAATACAGTCCCAGCTTCCCCAATTTTGCTCGCTACTATTATATCCAGTGTTCTCACGGAATGTTAGTATAGGCCTGCTGCGTGATAAACGGTTGAGCATTTTCAACCAAAGCATGTAACGGTACACAACATCTTGAGGTTTGAAACTTCACGGTGCACTGTCGTTCTTCAAGATTCTAACCAGTGCATACATACAATGTTTTCTGATGACGTTAGGGAGGTTGTTGACCTGTTGTTGTCCTTGAGAAGTTGGTTTATGAACGCCAGGGATGAAGCAGTCTGAGTGATTGCTCACAATTCTGATACAGACCAGTCTTAACTAATCTAGATTATCTCTGGTGACAGAATGGTACAACTCTGAAGCGTCATCCGATTGTACATAAAGTAACCCTGAGATCGATTTCAGTCCAAGACAGTGAAACACGTGTGCACATGCTGGGTAGGGCACGCGGTCATCCGATGCTTTACTGCTGGTAAATAGATTCAACTGTCCTATAAAATGTATCAGCGAATAGGCAAATATGCGTTTTGGAAGCAAACATGTAACAGCTATGACCGGGCGAGATCATACAGGCAGCCTTTAAAAGTGCCTCACGCAAGGTAGTTCCAACCAACAATCACTAACAAGGAACGTTTGGTGCCGATGTTATGGGTGGAAAACTCTAACCTCGAAATGTGCAAACCATGATATAAAGCATGGTAGTTAATCGTTGGCAAGCCGGATGCACCTCCTGGACTGCAGACACCATGGTGGATGGTAGCAAGTCAAGTTTAATGACGTGACTGTTGCCAAGATTTTGTTTAGTTGTCAATAAATTAGTAAATTCAAGTCAGTTGTATGCTTTGTACAGTCGGCGAAATGGGTGTTGTCTCCCCTAATTACATCTTCCATAAATGAAGGATAATTAACCAAGTAATCTTGTTTCATGTAATAATAATAATGAAATAAATTTGTTATGAACCACACAAAAAACGTAAATGATAAGGGCGACTGGTTCAGTTTCCTATTTAATTTAAGAAAACCGATAGCCATAGCTGAGTAAACGTCAGGCCAGATAAGGAGTAACAGAGAAAGAGTAAGATCGAGGGCGCACAGACAAATGCTGTTACAAAAATGCATGCATATAAATATGGCTTTAAATTTTAGAAGATCCGAATGAACAAAGATTTTATCGCAAGTGGTTCGATTACTGCAAAATAACTACAAAATACAGAGCTGGTAAACTGGTTACCTGTTTTGAATATCTGTCAAAAGGTAGAAAATCGGTTGAAAAAATGCAGGGGGAAAAACCAGTGAACGATAAAAGCAGTTGGCCTGAACGTGTGTAGTTTTCATTAGACTGGGTTAGTGATGAGGAGTACATCGGGATTTCAAACGTAGGATGCAAAATGAACGTTTTCTCAATCTGCTGTAAAATATCGTTAACTTGAAATGATTATGTCATATTCTTGCCCAAAGGAATCCACAGGCGGTTAACAGTAAAAGGTCGATGTAGGGGCCGATTAGTTACACAACTGGAGTGTCACGAATCAGAAAGCAGTCCATACTAATTATCTTTCATAAGTAAAGACAATGCGTCAAAATATTTGGACGTGTTAATGAAGCCAACTGTGAGACTCTCATTGATGTGGTGTTTGATACAAATCCCCCAGTGTGATCGTGAAATACCCTGGATGCTATATAAAGTTAGAACAGAAACACGAAGAAGACTGCTATTTGTAAAACGTCAAAGCCATCGATGGGCCGCAGTGAGTTTTTTTAAGAGTGACAGTGAAAGTTACAAAGCACCTGTCGTGAGTACACCGCTCTACTCGTGTTTTCAACTATGCTATTGTGCATGAGAGAGGGGCAGGTACTCTCTTCCTGAGCACGCAATCTTCAGCACAAGACCTTCTATAAATGACTCAGCTTTCTGTTGTCTTCAGGCTAAGGATAATTATTTATTTTTATCTCATTAGTGTACGACAGTTACGCAAAAAGTTAACTATGAATGAGCTAGTGTCGATAATGAGGATTGTACAGAGTGAAACAAGTCATTAAAACGGAACAAACAAACAATATATATATATATATGTGACTTGTCGGAGCAGCTCTGATAAAATCAGAGTTCGTGTGAAAGTTTCGATTAAAGAATGCTATACTCCTCCAAGTGTGCTCAAACGATTAGTTCTAACATTGTCACAGCCTTGTAATCACCGTTCGTAGTGTTTCTGGTTTTACGTTCATCTGTCTAATCTCATGTCAAAAATTACTCCCCATGGGTATTATTTGTGATTGTCAAGGTTAGTTAGTTGTATTACTAAGTAAGCTGACATACTTGATAGTTTAAAGACGATCAAACTGTGAAGAAAGTGGACTTCGGTCGAATTCAATCCACTGAGAGAAACAGCATGCACAGACGCGGTAGATTTTCCATCAACTGAGCTACGGAACCACGTCGGAAGCTGAGAAATGCCATACGTGGACCAAGTTACCAATCCAACCAACTTTGTCATATGGAATCTGTCAAATGATTCACCAGACTGACCATTCAAACAGGATTTCTCAGTCAGTTTGTGCTGGAATTCATTGAAGTTATTGATGAGCATTTGAGTTGTATGAATGACAATCATTCTGACAGATCTGGTGGTTTGGACGAGACCCAACTGTGAAAAACCTTAAATTTGGCTGGATTTGTACCAGCGTCTGGGCATACTGTTGCTGTCGCTGATCCGAACCAAGCTGAAGTCCTGAGTTTTGAAGTTGGGTCCCATTTAATTGATATGCATATCAGGTTGTAAGACATTGCATTCCAGACGGAAATAGATCGATAAAGTGTTTCTTCGTGCAGCTGACTTTCACCAAGGAATAAGTTGCTTCAGGTTACAAGCTCTATAATCTCCAAAATAAATTCGTGTTTTTGGTGCAATGTTTCGCTGGATGTCATTCAGCATTAGCAATTTCGTTTAAATGTAGAATTTTTCTTCAATTATCAAGAAGGAGACAGAAGCACAATATGGAAAATGGATATGACATGTCCATCACGTAAAATACTTCCTAGTTGCTAAGGAACAAACAAACAGTTTTCAGCAGGTTCAGGTTACATGAATCAGGTGAATCAATCGTGGCGGTTCTTGCAGATGATCCCTAACAGGAGAGAAAGGCTGGTCTGAAATTTCTTTTCCAAAACGACTGGTAGAACATCTATCGGACTCAATAGGCTGCGGTCATTTGTTTTAGTACGGTCCGTAGCTGCAACCATCGATGATCTGAAGTAAATGCTATAGGTTAAATTCCTACACTTCCTCAATTTGCTTTCCTTGTAGCAACATAAGCGGAATAACATCACCTCTCCCAAATACTGACACAGCGGTGTTCATTTTGACGTGAGTGTAATCAGTGGTGTTAATTTATTTGCCAGAACACGTGTTTCTTCCTGAACTATGCCACTTTGCATATGTGGAAAGTAGCCAGTGGAATACATCACACACAAATTAGTCTTTATTGTGTGCACTGTAATTGTCGATAAACGTTATTTTCCATCTTGCAAAACATATCTGCTAACACTGGAATAAAATTTTGAAAACGGAACTAGGAAACTTCATAACCTTGAGGGAACAGCCCTTATCATCTTTGTCGCGTGTATCTCAGTAGTGTTTCTCCTTGATGGACGCCATTCATGATTGACTTCGGTGTTGCGAACGGCATTTTCATGATTGCACTTACGCCCCGTTCACCTGTTATGCCAACGTACTCTTTCGCCAGGTGCAATAATTCAAGTTGATTTGACCTAATTAACACCTGGACACACACGAGAATAGCGTTATTCTACCACGCCCTTCAGCTCGGCCCGCTGCAAGCTGGTACACACAAATCCCGATCAAGGACGTCAGGTTGGGCAGCTTGCCGTGTGCCGTACATGTATCATTCGAGTGCCCGAATATGCACACGTAACCGGAATTAAAATCGAAACCAGATGTGGCCTGCTATTCACGTTCCTATTGCGTTTGTGCAAGAATGTGTGCTTGCATGTCCGTTGATCAAACGATCTGTTAACCAGTGATGTTTCCAAGTGCTTGTGGTAGGTAACACATCGAAGTTCGAATAACTGGGGTTTGATTATTGTTGTTAACAGCAGTTCTGCTCATAGCTACAATCCTGATACCACTGGTGTTAAGGGCATTCTCAAAACTGTTAACGATGAACTACAATGTGGATGAAGTTGAACCTATTACAAACAAAATCACCATGAGTAACTAACCGTTACGTTTTCCTTGTCGTTTACAGTTGACAAACGCTTTCTCGTTCATGTATAATAGCTCATCTAAACCCGTTCGAATAGAAGCAACAGACATGAAGTTTATTCTTCTCAGAACTCATCAGTAATACACAGTCTTGTCAGCAAAGGAATTTGCAATCCAAATCATGTTCTTTTTAGGAAACTTTGTTGACTATTGCGTTACCAACCTTCTACTAGGCGCGATTGAATTAGTATATGTAAAGACTCAACCTCGTTTACTGTTGAGTTATCGTCCGATTACCGGATCATCACAGGACACAGCTAATGCCCACCAAATGTAACTACTAATAGGAAGTCAGAAATTCTGCATCATTTGAGAACCTTTAATCTAATAAGACCCGCCGGGTAATCTATACGGTTCGACAGTAGATTTCTAGTACTACTAAAGGGAAGTATGCAAACTCAGACCAGTTATGAGCCGTTAAAGAAAATGACCTAATCACCCCCTAAAAAGGATTA
The DNA here is from genome assembly GCA_013368495.1 of Paragonimus heterotremus. NCBI lineage: Eukaryota > Metazoa > Platyhelminthes > Trematoda > Plagiorchiida > Troglotrematidae > Paragonimus > Paragonimus heterotremus. The sequence continues at coordinate 180,764 of LUCH01000330.1, read as the reverse complement.
TTACGTTAGCCATGGCCAGAAGTAGAATGCCAGATACTGGTAGGTAATCACGATGTGACAGTAAATGTAATGGTTTCTTCGATTATGAATTGCGGAGAAGCCCCAGTCGTGAGGTCATCCACTAGAGTTAACAAGATGGTTACCATGTTTAAGCTAGAGACTATTGGACAATCCGATCACCATTCACAAGCAGATGTGGCTGAGTGTTTGCACGTTAATTCGCTCATTAATAATGTAAGGTCACTGTTCCGATGGTTAACACTGTTGCCCGGCTGTGGCAAAAATATGCATCACTGACGAGTTATAAAAAGAGCGAAACTTGACCATAGTGCTTCTTTTGGAACGAGTCTCACTGAACTGTCCACAGGAATGCGGTCAACTGTGATCAGTTTTTCAACTCATATCGACTAAATTCATTACTAATTACTAGTAATTGCCCTCGTATTTGTAGAGATACTACAGGTTCTCATTCGGACAGAAGGGTAGGGGAACGAAAATTACAGTTTAGTGTGCACCCACTCGTCATTGGACTAGCATGAAGACAAGCAGTAACAAAGGTAAAGAACGAACATCAGGACGTATATTCGACAACTTCATTGGGAAACACTGCCTGTTTCATCACAGTGCACCAATTAAACACCGGTTACACTTTTAGCAATACATCTTCATTGACGGTCCCACTGAGTACTGAAAATTAATGCTTTGCTGACCGACCCTAAATAGCCGAAGCTATGTGCCAAGCACAACCACCCCCGAATAATTCTTGTTGGCAGTTTATATGCGATCACAATATACCCCTGGGTCGATTCGTACTTACAGCCATTTCACTGAGTCTTTGTTGTGTTTTGCGACAGTATCAATAAAACGCTTATAACTGGGGTGGTTGTCTAAATGAAAATTTAACATAATTCGTGTCTTCTGAACAAGCAACTCAAGGCTTACCATGTTTTAAATACCCTGTCTTATTTGGATTTATCTCCCCTGTGTTTACGTTGACATCTCATAACTAGTTCACTCAAAAGCAGGAAATTGTGTGACGGGGCTAAAAGGACTCTCAACGCTACATGGGATACTGATAAGTAACTTAGAGGGTTGGTCAGTTTATGTGAGATCCGGTCAAAGAGTCTCTTGACTTCATTTATGTTCGAACTAGCTACAGAATTCACACGTACAGAAGTTAAAAACAATTAACCCGGTGACATGAGGAACAATGTCCAGAGGTTAGAAATGTCAAATATGGACTTATTTACCCACTCCACCCCCTGTTTCTTAGGAAATCGTCCAAAGGAATTGGTTGTTGTAGCAGAATTTTTTAAACACTACAATTGTAGAAGTTTTGAGTTACCCTCGTGGCTTACTATCACTTTCTGTAGCACCTAACGCACATGAACATTTCGTTCTCGTAGCTGATGGAAATTCATTTGAACCGCATATTGTTCATTGGTGAGTAGCCTCTAGGTTTCACGTGGTGTTCATATCACCCTGCAACTTTCTGGGCTATTTTCTTTCTCTGCTTAACGTTTGTGAACCTGTGATCAATGGTTACGTAGTTTATGAATGTGCACAACTCACTTTCTGCTCACTTACTCGTCCCACAATTTTACGTCCAATTGCATGTTGCGCCAAATAATATGTACAGTATTTATATCCTATTCTGCCCAAAAACTTTCAAGTGATAAACGATTTACTGGCGGTTTATGGTGAAACATGCTGTTCGTTATCAATAGTATAGATGTCATTCGGCTAAGTTAACGTTGTTTGTGCAAGCAATCGTATCAGGCAAACAGATTCCAATAAGCTGGTTCGTTAGCGATTTTCTTTCTTTTGTACGTGATTCGGTGATATGTCGATTCTATTACGTGCACTTGCTAGCATGTATTTATGACAGCCACTCGCAATGGTTCGGTTACCTCAATGCATACAAAGTTGGCTGATGCCTTATAAAGCAGTATGCGCTGCTTGAATGATTTCGTCGACTGTCGTGAATGAGATATCCTTCTTAATACACTTGGTCGTTTCATTTCTCGGTTCCTGTGTATTACCTCACAGACTGAGTTGAACACACTGAAACGACATTTTTTGCAGTAACCTTTGCATGTCCTCAGCTGTGCCAGTCCATGTATATTCGAGCAATTATGTAAACCTACGGAATGTGGGTTACATTTTGACTTAAAAGTAAACAATGAATAACATTAGTTTAAACGTCCACCTGTTTCTTCAATTTAAACAGGAGCGTAGGCAAACGAAAATATGATAGATGTTCTACTTTATCAAAATAATGATGTAACTACTATGTCACGGTTACAACAAGCAGAAGCCAGCAGCAACTGGAAACTTTCACTTATCTGGCATCTAAATAGTGTTTTGAAAACAACAATATCATTAATCGGATGTTTGTATTCATGGTAAAAGCATTATCATAGAAAGTGATGCTGTCCATTTCATAACCAAACATCACACCAGGTAATATCTGTGTGGCAGTTTCCAGTTGGATATCAATTCCCAAATCAGAAATCAGATGTGTGCTCAGTTGTCTGCTGAACTTTGACATAATGGCTTCAAAGTAGATGAGAAAAATGGTATCCCTGTGGTGTTCACCTGACACTAATTATCATAACTTGGGAGTTCATGGATGCCGCTCATGTATTCAAATGTCGGTAGCATGTAAAAGTAGTCTACAGAGTTCATTACCACATTTCATAAATGGGCAGAATGAGACGGTGTAATGGAGTAGATCATTCAATCAAAAACTCCCCTCAACCTGTGAACAGTTGAAAGTTTATTTTCTGTTTTCGAGCAGAATGGTCAAAGAACAATTCAGCAACAAATAACGTGCTACCCACAAATAAAACGATACTTATAAAGATGGCATAACGATGCCTGGTTTTTTACATTTTACTAGTTTTCTCTCGCAAACGAACAGTGAAGAGAAACTTCAGAAGGAGTTTGGCATTGTGGCGACCTACAAAATGCCGCTGCCATCACGATCAAGACACACGATGTTCGTTCAAAGACTAACCACACTCAGAGACGCTAGGGGCAGAGAGTGATGCGTGTTACCTTGGTTTGATGCAATTCCATTTGGGCAGGGTATACAAACGGACAGCTTGTTTTTTAACCAAAGACTCTGTTATTGTTATCACAATTATTGTGGTTAACATCTACTTGTTTGGTTTGTTTAATTCAAAATGTATGTAGAGTCAGACCATGGCTATCCTGGTCGACATCATCTCGTTCAAATCTACGTCCAGTATTTCCGCTATATCCCAGTCTGCGGTCACGTCAAATCAACTCTGCGTTGGAGCTGCCCGTGAACGAACGGTTGAACCTATATGTCGCTTGTCTGTACTATTTACACAGCCGTTCAACTTATCTGATTCGGGTTGGACCACTCATGTATGCGTTGATACAAAATCATGAGCCAGAGTGTTTTGTTGATGTATCCCGAGATTAGTGTATAGACTGTGGAAATTCATGTGTAGAACAGCGCCTTCCAGAAAGGAATTTCAATGAAAGTCAAAAGTGTATATGGCCTGACACATTTTTGCGTATATTATAAATTGCTTACTACAGAACGGACGATTATAAGGCGGAAAATGTTAAACCAAACATGCAACGGAAATATGCTTCGGAGCCAATCTCTAATCAATCAATGACATCACTAACGTGGCGATACAATGCTATCATATGAGTCGTTCTGGATACCCAGAGACAGAACTGAACGTATCAGAACAACTGCCTTATAATATCTTAACAACTGATGCCGAACAGTTGTGCAAACTACTGTGAATGCCTGTGCGCAATCCACCTGTTGATGGCTCTACAGGAGATGACGAGCAAACCCTGATGTCGATGGTCTGTGTGATGACTGATCTGTATACCCAAGAGTGTCCGTTCCTATTTGTGTCATACGTTTTCCCACCGGGACGAGTTTCCGTATCCGAAATTTCAGCTACCGTTCAGTCATGTCAACGTAATCGACTTGGCAACTACCCGAAAATCGATGAGTAATATGGGTTATGACGAACGAAGGTATCCAGGATTTTAGAGACTAAACTGGAATCCGTTTTTTGGTATCGACGGATACGACCTCTGCAATAGTATACGCTTCACTGGTGGCCCATGGTTTTCGCTTTAACATAATGTGTAGAGAAACTAGCAAGGTCATGAATCGTGTGCATTAGCTTTTTGACTCCCCGATTAAAATTCCTGTTTTTGAACTGCTACGTTAGTAGAAAATCCTTACGAACTGTTGCTAGCGTGGATTGTATGCGTGCGTTGCAAACCCTAGCTGTAACTCCATCAGCTAAAATGATGTGGAAATCCTAACGTCCTTCAGACAAAATTCTTTTGGACATCCTGTCCGATCACTAACAAGTGATCAATAAATGTTGAATAAAAACAAAGGAATAATCGCCAGTGATTTTCAGGCCCCGTTCGATCTTGGCATGCAAATCCAATCTCCGAGCGATGTTACTGTTACCTCCTCTTCAGAACATATTGGCGGTTTCGTTAACAGCCCAGGCTGACACAACAAAATGCTGCAGAACGTCTCGCTTGCTTCTTCTTGAACTCTGTCCACCAGGGACATAAGGTTATCTCGAATCGGGTCACACTGTTATATAGTGAATTATGACCGACATCGTCAAATCCCCGACAAGCAAAGACCCTGATTAACCAGCCATGCACATTTCAGAGTTGCTGCCCACCAATGTCAGACTTGGAGATGTGCAAGTAACGACAACGACTGTCACCGGTCCAGAAGACACCAGTCGTTCACTTTACATGGATGATAGTGTCTAGACCAGTACAAATAGTAATCCTTTGCAGTTTGTTGTCGCCAAGACTTAATATGTCTGGTCGTCTGTATGACACATCTGTGCACAATCTTACAACCGACGGAAACGCATTTGATTTACGCGACAATTACTGGTCTACGTTCAGACAGTGAACCACTACTTAGCAGTAAGTTAATCAATAAAATATTATTTCAAGTAGAACCGCCGAGGTCATACATGACTCGAGACACGTACAGACGTTTCTCATATAAGTAAGTCCAGGTAAACGTTTGAACAGCTCCAACTTCATTGGTAAACAATGTGGTCGCGTATAACCAACTATAAAATAATATACAAAATATCCAATTGTAAAAAATTTGAGTTTTTGTTAGCTGGATTCGAACCAGTAACAGAAATAGTATATTCAAATAAATGCAAGCTGTCTATCAGCTGAGCTACGAAGCTGGGGCGGGATGTGAGATTAAATACCTAACAGAGATTAAAAACAAAGGTAGAAATTTTGCCCTCAAGCTAGACGAATTCATCAAAGGGCTTGACCTCTATGTTGTTGTGCGAATTTTACGGATTGAGAATAATCCTAAAAATACCATACTAGAAGATATTCACTAGGACTGATTACGGCACAAAATGGTAACTCATCGCTCTCATTGAGAAACTATTAAATTACTGGTTGATTGTAAACCATAATTTGTGCAGGACGTTTGTTTTCAGGTATAGCGCGTAACCTTGTTTTCATTTTGTCAACTGAATTCCAAAAATCCTCCAGTTTACCGTTGACTGGATGTTGGAGAATGCGGGATAATGGTGATGTGCATTTACGTGTGGAGCTAAATCGAATCGAAACTCCTTCAGGCTACTTTTAGAATGCAGCGCCTAGTTTTAACAGACACAAGCAAATTTCACAAACAATGACCGGCCACCGACCAGCTTTTCATCGGTTGTTCTACACTAACGATATAGTGTAAAAAATCGACACGACAAACTCACTTTTATTGAGGAATAAAACAGTACTGAGATTTTTCTGATCACATCGTTGAGTATATACAACTAGATGCAGTCAGATTATTGACAGCTTCCCAAAATTATTCTAATTTTCTGTAAACCCATCCACGAATATTTGTTATGTATCTTAATTCGGTGCACAACAAATATGTTAACCCCAATTTCCCGTTTGGTTGGTTGTCGATTCAAGGCACATGAGATCTAAATGAAAACCAGTTTCTCAGTTTAATTCTACTCTTCTGTTTTTCGCGTGTATTTCACATGCCATAACCGACGAACACGTACCTATTTTTGTCAACAACCTGTGGTAGTGGCCTTGAAGGTAATTATCAATTATCCCCTGCCTCATTTTTATCAAAAATGCGAACGTTAAATTGTTTTAAATATTTATCAATAAGTAGTTTATAATTGTAGCAGCCGTCGCTTTCAAACAGACTTGCCAGTTACAACATTTTGAATGAAAGCATTCGACACAAATTTTCCTTTTGTTTGATCTAGTCAGTGATGTGTGTCACCGAAAACAATGGCGTTAAAGCCACGGTCTATATTCGTATAGGGCAAGTATCAGGACCAGTGATCCACTGATATTACAGTGCACATATCTGAATCATCATACTTAAACGAACTGACGCACCAGCTTGTAACAACAGTGTGCTTAACTCACAGTTTCTGAATTTTTGCTCACCCAACCAGTCCATATCAGCAGTGTAGACAGCAATAACGTACCAACATTCAGTGATCGTCTGTGAGCCAGCTTGGTTTACTGATTGTGTCCTGATTGTTGTGACCTTATAAACTCACACCAATTGCCTAACTAGGTCATTTAACCTCTGGAGTCCCATTAGAAAACAAAGCATACCTATTGTTTATCTGCATACCGCATGCTCTGTATAACCCATGCAATATGTTCAAACAAACATTTAAGCAACTGACATGTGAAATCGACCACATCTTTGAGCTTAACATTCTACAATATCAAAGTTGCTCAGAGTGAATGTTGTCTACTGAATACCAGTGATCATATTTGCCAACCCATTACATTTGTGTATCGAGTTCCATTCTAGTCACAGCTACCCATAACAGTGTATGCTTACTGGGGTCCGAATATCGATCCATGCTATCGCGAGGCACATATGTTGAGTAGTACATCATCTATGTCATTCTAGGCACTACCAATTTGTCTCATCTGAAAGTTCAATCGTATTTTGGTCGGTGAGGGAGAAGTTCATGCAGGGTGATTCAGACAAAAGCGCAAAGCTGATCGGAACTTCTCAGTGAGAACGTGTCGACCATCTGTAATTGCCTACATCTTGTGATGATCAGACTAAGCAAATATACGGTTATTTACATGATTGGACAAGGAAATTTGACATCCGCTAGTGGGCTTGCATTCAATGTGTCAATGCCGCCTCGGTGTAAGTTTGCAATTACGCTGGATACGTATCCAATCAAAGGAGTATGTGAAGTGTTACTGTGCCTTACTGTCGTTGTTGATAATTGTTTGATTATATCAAATAGATACCTAAATTTAAGCAGGATTCCTTGATCAGTTCACGCTGGAATCCACCAACGCCATCGATGAGCATTGATATTTACGTTTGTTGAAAGCTTTCTGTTTGTTCAGTAAGTATTTCGTTGAACATCTTCGAAGAACTGTCCATCTTAAACGTGAGGGTTAAGATTTGCCTATTCTTTGAATTAAGTTTGGCGGAATGATGAACTAAGAGTTCGTTGGAGAGACATAGATGAAATATTATTTGCGTAGATATGAGAGTGAGTTATTTAACCGTACTGCAGGCACTCTCGTATTGCGAGCTGTTCGTAAATTAATCTAACATCAGTTACTACCTGTTCATACATATGAAGCCAGTTAGACGACCTAGATCACGTTATCGTCGGTTCTGAGTTGTAGTACTAAAACTGGGGGCGTTTGCTGGTTACAGTCTTCATCAAAAACGACAATCTAATTAGAAGTGAGGATGCTGCGAGTGAACGACAAAACCGGCTGTATTCGCCTTCGATATCTTACAGGGAAAATGCGGCTTTCAGGAGAGAGGATTCTTATGCATTGCTTCGTTTGTATTTGTATTGCATGTTACACAATGTGGCCTTTAGTCAGAAAGGCATGACAAACAATACAGACACTAATTGTAATCAAATGAGTGGAAATCAAATAGCACTAGGCAAAATCTCCCTGTTCACTCGGAACCGGAAACGCAATGCCAATGCGTAAAAGTAATACGCATAGAGAGACAGTTTTGTCTTTTACCTGTCAGATCCGACCTGGCCAACATTTGTCAAGTCTATCTGATCACCTGTTTTGTCCATGATCGCTCCGTATGTATGCGTGTGATATGTTTAAAGCCAACAAATCTACTTATTCCACAGCTCTTTTGATCAGTTGAAAAAACTAAAGACCACGCGGCACTTAATCATGACTGTCTATTTGTGCACAATCCACATTTCTAGTAACATATCATTTAATCTCCTCGAAAGCAGAGGGACGGCTTAATAACTAAATTTTATTTGCAAAGTTCAAAACACATCTGTTGAAGTAATATAACCCACATGTTATCAAGTATCAAATATATCTGCCAGTTGTGTTGCCACATCCCTATTGCAGTGATCACCTTGAATGCTCGTTTGATACTAATGCCACCATGTGGCAATATATCACGAAAATTCAGTCGTTTCTCACTCTTACAAACTTAAATTCGACAGAAGAACAATTATCGTGTCCAAGCGTTTTTGCATACAAGTTGATCCACTGATGTTCATTAGGCACAGTCTGCATATTCGTTCTACATTTTGTTTAATGTTCGGTCACAGTACAAGAAATGCAAAACACGACCACATGCTGTTTATTATCTTAAAGCTGTTGAACGAAGCCAGAGAGTGAGATAGTTTTATTGCTGTAAACAAGAGTTTACCTTAGTGTTCATGTCTCCATTCACCGCGAAAATGATGTAAACCCATTCATCAGATATATACCAGTGTAAACGGTGTCCTAACTGGATGACTATCAAATTTTAAAGAGGCAACAATGGAGATATGATAGTCAGATTAAAAAGTGACACGTTAGTGGCGTTTACAAGTGAAATCATTGTAGACCAGGGAACCTCTGAGCATTAGCTTTTCCACAGCACTGATAAACGGAACGAGAAAAAAGAGGTCAGTTTAAAAAACACGGAATAATTGTAATTTTTTCATGGAGTTCCGGCAAAAGTATCTCATTGAGTTCCGTTAATTGGCCACAGTTTGTGTTTCCAGACCGTAAGGATAAATAGTATTTCTCGTCCTTGAAAAATTCAGTCGTCCTCAAATCCAGTAAGGACAAGATTTATGATTACAAGTGAGTTCCTACCAAAGCTTGAAATAAAGAGGGTTCAACGAGAGCTAGTCTGACAACAGTGGTCTTAGCCATCATCAATATTGAAGTAGAATATTCTAAAAGAACAAATGTCGAGAGAAAAGAGGAAAACCGATTAGATAAAGCCAAGCAGATTAGCCTGGCAGGTTGCGGATATATGTGTGCGATAGACTTTTGTACGCTGATATTTTGATTGCGTTCCCAACCAGCCATGTGAGTGTTCACCAGCGACCAATTAGGAAAACGGAACCAAATCACTTCACGCCACTAAATGGTCAGGACTTTGTGATCACATGTTTACGCAACTACTCAGAAAATTACCCACTTATCGGCGGTATCCGTAAATCATTTCCCCCTCGGTTACCGCACTTGGGGTGCACGGTAAGTAACCCAGCCATTGAAAGCTATACACTTTGATGGTTGGTGAATCGATTGTATATGTTGAGTTTCACGACATATGCACAGAAGTAATTCTGCGTTGTTCACACAACCAACCAATTGGATGTGCTGACGATAGTAAAATTAGTCAATTCCTTCAGTAGCCTCCTTACCAACAGACCACACATGAGAGTTGTAGAGCAAGGTAAATCACATCAATGATCGACCCTACAACGGACACAGGCTTTCAGCCGCTTTTCGTAGGCCCCCCTCGGTCGTACGCCACTCAGTTATCTTGTAGTTAAGAGTGCACACCTTCAGAACAAGCAACAGAGCTGAACAGACACGGTCAACAGGATGATCCGAGTTCAGGTGGTCGCATCAAATTGCAGAAAGATCCTGAATAAACTGGTTAGCTGCACATGGCTGGAATGTGATCGATTCGTGTCCATGGTGGAGGCGTGCTTGATTTCATGAAAAGCATCCTTGGTAGCATGCTATGAGCTGTCTTGTGGATTATATCTGCACGAAGGACCTAATTGTTTTGAAATTTGTTTTGTCAAACATCAAACCTGCTGGCACGCAAAGAACTATTTTTTAGTATAGAACTGAGTAAGCACTGTTCTGCTTTGAAACTCGCTATAATCCCCATACCAACTTAATTATGGGATTTTGGGTTGAGGTCAAAAGAGATCCTGAGGAAGCAGCGTTTGGATTAACTGTTATCTAATAATGAAGTAACGTGGATCTGTGCATTAGAATCTCAGATTCGTGCATCAAAGTCACAACATACGCCATTCTTCATATTTGTATATCGGATCAAGATTAAAATAACGTTAATGTGCCCCAATAAATGGGCTATCGCTTTTGAAGTACAACTTGTAGATCCACTTGTCTGAACGTACACACACGAAAAGCATCAACTTTACCAGTTGCTTTGACACAATAAAGCAGTGATCAATGTAAGATTGATGAAGCAAACAATTGCTGGGAAGCCAAGTGCGTTAAAAGTTGTAAACAGTAAATAGCATTAGCATGGAGAGAACTGCTGCTACAACACAGCTTCTCACCAGCTTCCGCTACACTTTCTTATACTTACATTCGTTTATTGTATCGTCAACTTTATAAACCACAGAACATACCCGGATTTCGATTAACGTCAGTGAACAGAATCAACTGGTTTCTCCGTGTAAATCCATGAGCTTAAAACTTGTTGACTTATTAGCAGGGTAGACATAACATGGATATGGAAGACAAGAAAAATCTCCTTCTTGTCATACGTTTCATGAAACCAAATCGATTTAGTCGTGGTGAGCAGAGAAGGTGCAACGAGTGGCCCTTATTAGATCAGAACCACCACGAGATAGGCTTCCCCGTGATGAAAGTCTACATATCCACTTCGGTTTATAAGCTTCTTCAAATATTGATGACAAAATACACTTAATATGAAACGATCGAAATACAGCTCAACAAACAAATGGTTTCTGTTATTTCATTTCTCCAAGAAAATACGATTGTCTGGTCATCTGGTTCAGTTAACAGGATAGTTATCGTGCCTCCGCCGTACGCGATTGAACGTTACTCACAAGCGAAGGTTGCTAGGCGTTCGGGTATGATAATTCCTCCGTGTCTAATTTGTAATCAATGTCGCATTGGTGAACACGGTTGTCCCATGCGGATGTGACCATAATTCTATCCTTTCTACTCGTCTGTTTCCACCTCAGGCACAAGATTTCCCATTACATACAGAAGCAAATCACTCCAGTGCATTGGAATTTCTACGTTAGAATCTTGGACGTGACGGCAAGAACGCGCTGGTCCAACTAGCCAAAGCGGACCACATATCTTAATTGAAACACTTCGCATTGGTTACTTTGATACAGGAAATGGTACGGGTTATTCGAGAGGTGTCATCGGCCTCACTTAATGAGAATGGGGTTAGCGGTCAAATGAGAACGTTGAGTGGTTGATTACATGTCGCTGTCAGCGCGACTAAACTTGAGAGGTAATCTTTCCGACTGTTCGCCTGTATTCTCTCTTTGGTCCACTGTTTTATAGGGGATTTGTTTGGTATTAAGAAAAGCTGCGTACCATCTACTTGGAAACATTTCGAAGGACGTAAACTTTCTCAACTATCGAGGGAGCAGAACAAAGAAAGTACACAGAGATATGCGCCTTTGTCGTCTTGAATGAAGGGAATTAGATCGGAACAATACAGATTAAGAGGGGTGCAAGGAATGAGGTTGAATTACTCCAACGGGCTTTGTGCATGCCAAAAACTGTTTAGAAATAATCAAGGTTGTCAGAAACCTACGAACATCACACTTATGTTGAAAGTTTTCGATGGGCCTATGGTCAGATAAGAAACCATCTTAAGAGAGCGAGTAAAACATAAGAGGGGAAAACAACTTACCAGAGCAGAAGATTCGGGAAGCATCAATATAAAATAACAAAATGATTCTTTTCAGTCTCCACCGAAAACTGTCTCACCATGGGGAAGCTTACATGATGCCATCTTTCAGAACGGATCGAGTGTTAAAAGGATGTACATTTCAGACTCAATTTTTAGAGCGACATTTAGTCAAAACGTGTTGAAAGAAGACGGCGAATAGTTCCTGTGAAGCGAAAGGGGTTGTGTTGCACTTTGCGGATCATTCTAGCTAAACTTTCCAGTGAGAGAAGTTTCCCAGCTAGTAGAATAAATTTTTTGTAACACGCAGTTCATTAAGTAAGGTACGGAATGTTCAGCCATATTCTATGCAAATTATCTGTCAACACTTCTTAAGAGATTATCGTTGTCGTGACAATTCAAGTTGCCAACCCTCACCCAAATACTTCACTACCAGTAATGTGTTTGTTTTATTCCTCGGCTAGTGATTACAGAATGTGCATTAAACCGGTAGTCGTTCGTATTAGGAGCAGAATTTTTATCAGCGCGGCCGAGTATTATTTGTGATGGGGAGATTGGCATGAAACTATCTATCGCATTCAGAAACCGTCCAGCCGTTTTCAGTGAAGACTGTAGCATTTGTTGGGTGATGTTACGTGTTCTCACTAGTTCAGTCGACTCCTCCAGTCTTGTTCTGCTTCGACAGTACTTACGATTGATAGATACAGATACGCTTGGGTCATTTATTGTTTCGTCCATGTGGAAGCTGTTTAAGTCCGAAATTACTTAAACACAGTGTTGCTTGAAAACATTTAACTTAATATTCGGATTAAGAGTCCAACTTGACATACGCATTTCGTACAACTTCACGTGACAGCTGAAGCGCACGGGATCGGTCTGTGAGAGTCAGCAGACATGTCCACAACACGTGGATGAATGTAATTTGTCAGCTAGTTGTGAATCTTTTTGGTTCTCGAATGAAATGAATACTGCTGTTAATTTCCAGTAAATTTCATATGGTTGCCGACGGTACGTCTCATCATTTTTAAAGGATCCTTTCTTCTTTCAACTAGATACTGTCCAATAATCGCACGGCTGCATGTAAACTTTTCAATATCCACAAATTCACCTTGAAGTCTTCTGGAAAACCGACGGAAATTCCTTTCAGCCTGAGACTGTCGGATATTATTTCTCACGTCGTCCTCTTCTGCCGCAGGCCACACATTACTGTAACCGTTCTGCTTCAACGGGTGTTGACGTTTCTTAACAAAAATGTTAATCTATTGGAATGCTTCAAATGTATTAATCACCCATCAGTTTCATGCCAATCTCCCCATCACAAATAATACTCGGCCGCGCTGATAAAAATTCTGCTCCTAATACGAACGACTACCGGTTTAATGCACATTCTGTAATCACTAGCCGAGGAGTAAAACGAACACATTACTGGTAGTGAAGTATTTGGGTGAGGGTTGGCAACTTGAATTGTCACGACAACGATAATCTCTTAAGAAGTGTTGACAGATAATTTGCATAGAATATGGCTGAACATTCCGTACCTTACTTAATGAACTGCGTGTTACAAAAAATTTATTCTACTAGCTGGGAAACTTCTCTCACTGGAAAGTTTAGCTAGAATGATCCGCAAAGTGCAACACAACCCCTTTCGCTTCACAGGAACTATTCGCCGTCTTCTTTCAACACGTTTTGACTAAATGTCGCTCTAAAAATTGAGTCTGAAATGTACATCCTTTTAACACTCGATCCGTTCTGAAAGATGGCATCATGTAAGCATCATCAATTTTTCTATGTGCTTCAGGATGAGTATTGTTCTGGTGGGAAACATTCAGTGGGGTGGAAAATCAGTAAGGCAGTTAGTATAGTTCATTGCGTGCAGAAAAGGATAAAGTTCACGAGCAGTTGTTTCTGAACACAGAGAGCTGGCTTGAGTCATCTGATCGCGACTGCTTCGGCAGACCAGAATCTTGGGTTAGATTGACGTGACAGGACTCTGAATGCACAAGATGGATCGATAACGCAACCAGTGGTCAGGACATGTCTAGCGACTGAGAAAGCTGGCTGTTTTCGCATTTCAACAACATTACAGTTCTCCGGTAACACGGACCCCTGCATCCGTTTAGGTAGATGTTCCTTCGTTTGAAGTTACATACTGATTGGTAAATACAATGTAGTGACCTCGATAGGCTGATCTTCTTCGACTGAAGGCACCGGTAGTTTCAGAGTCCGAGCGATTACATGGAGTTCAGCTGCCTTGAAAGTTCGCTTAATCGAATTTCTCAACTGCTGTGTTGTTTAGTGCATGATATAATTACCCTTAAAAGTCAGCTCTATGTAGACCTTTCCCATACAGTGCCCACCTCCCCGGTTGATACGCTTTGTCTACTGTGCCTATCTATGAACCTTCTGGGATAACCATTTTGCTGTAGGACAGGAGTAACCAGATCTAGTTCTCCTGCAAAACAGTCATGCGTACAGATCCGCCTTGCAAGTTTATGTTGGACCGGTGTGAAGCTGCTGAAGTTCAGGTATTGACCAGACCACGTAAGTTTACTATAGACAGTTCTTTTAACCGAGCTATTTTCTCGACTACTTATGAGTGTAGCTGGAAATGACAAACAGTTGTTGACCTCAAATTCATTAGTAACCTTCAAGTTAAAGTGACAACCATTTAGATGTTGCACCAGGTTATATATCACCTGTTTAGATCGACTGAATATAAATGTTTTGTCGACGTATCGTTTTTACTATGACAAATCTCCGTAGCTGGCTGTTGCTCAATTTTTATCATGAAAACGTCCGCTAAGATGAGACCCAGTGGTCTTTCTTTGGCTATTCCCACTAGTTGAAGTAGGACTGCTCGAGAAAACGAAAACTGACAATCTCGGTACAGGACAGCCCAGTTTCCCTAAATATGTCAGTCGGAAATGGCAAAGAAATGTGACCCCTTTCAATGAGCTCACAAAAATAGTCATTCGTTTCGTATAGCGAAACTCTCATCAGTCACATACGTAAAACATACATGTTATATACGACAGACTGTTAGAGGTGGAGGGACTGAGACACACGTAGCGATTCTCGTTTTTAAGGCTGAATAAAGCCCCTGGTGCTTTCACCATCAACATGGATTTTTATGTAACGAAAGCGAACGCTATCTCGAAAGACCAACGAATGTTTAAAGAAGATAAAACGGTCAAAATTAGCGTGCTGTCGGAAAAGCAAATAGCAACCGAACTCAAGACACTGTTTTGTTTGGTCTTACCTCCAAAAGTCATTATAGACGCATGAAGTCAATTGACACGAAAACACCACGACTGAGAGGTGCACCAAAATCACACAAGGATAGAGCACATCTGAGACAAACTTTGTTTATGACGAACCCAACGTATGATAGTGCTGATCGATGGATAGACTACATTTTAGATCCCATTCATTAAATGTTAACTCCACATTATTTGTAAGATTTCCTTGAACTAGAAAGACACAAGAACGCGTGTCGGTGTATTCAACTGATGTTGAATCCTTTTCCACAACTGGTCCTCTTCGCGAGAAAACTGTAACTTTCATCTCTAGCCAGAACTGTGATGTGGGTATTCCAGGTGAATATCTACTTTCACTGTGTTCATCAAATATCAGGTTTACTTTTACAGGGCTTTCATATCAACAAGTAAACAAAGTGACTACAGGTAGTCTGTTAGGCATATATTAGCCGATATCTTTTTGAGAATGAACGAATGACAATTCTCGAATAATATAGTCGAAGCTTTACAGTGTGAACATTACGTTGGCGGTATTTCAGTTTTCTCTCAGTACTGATCACTTTGATGTTCTCTAACCTTCTCAGCTCTGTCCATTCGAATCTATCTTTATCTCGCGACTGTGAATAAAACAGAAGTTGGGCTTTCTTAGTTGAACTCATCATCAGTCGTGTGAATGAGTCATTACATTGATAAGTCCATCGTAAAACAAAATAAAAATACGCAAAATATTCCGTTTCTGCAGAAATACCCCGATAGCACACAAGCATGATTTAGTCAAGACCACACATTATACGACCGGACGTATGTATACCCCAGATTGGCAGCAAATAGAACAGAAGATAATATAAAATACATGACTGACAATCGAATGTATAGAAAACTTCACGGAAACTCACAACAGGATTGGCAAGTAAAATGCGCCAGTTCAAATAACTGAAAAGAATGGTATATCTCTATTCTTGCAATTCCGTGCCGATCATTTTAAAAACGACACCAAGCACAGATTGAAGCCAGCCCTATCCCGTGTGTCGGGAAGATAGTTCGTTCACCGAATATGGCAGTCCAATTAATTAGACGTGCAAACTGGTCTCTCCTTCTTGCACAGTGCAACAACCATACTTGGTTGCATTTTGCGTTCATTATTTGTCACCATCTTCCAGAACATTTCGCTATTTGAATTAGTTAAACTTACAGGGTGATGTTTTAACCGTTTTAGGAAATTTTTAGGAAAACTTCACAAGTATGTTGCAAGTCTGAGACAAACGATCAGCGGAAAGAATCGCATGCTGAGGATCACCACAGTTGTTTGAGGCAATCGACGATGTGTAGGCCATTCAGTATAGTGTCCTGATGGCGCCATGTAAACTTAATCTGGACTGGCTTATTGTACGTATATCAAATCAAATGTGTGTACAGCTTGGGTGTATCAAATACGTCACTGCTGTCAAGAGCGAGGCGTAAGACAACATTGTCATATCTTTCTAGCATTGCGGAAATTGAATAAATCGAACAAATAGATGCACCGGTTGTCCAACCAGACGGTTGCTAAAGGAACCAGAATTGACCGTTTTGTTAAAGACCTGAACATTTTATATATTAATGTATATTGTTCCGTTACCTGTAGAGAACAGAATAGCGGGTTGTTGGCCCTTGCTTATGGCATTCGTTTTCCTAGTTCTTGTTTTATTCATCCTTGGAAAAATGTTCCTTTGTAGCACAACCGGACGGCGAAAACATTATTTTTTAAGTTATGGCAAAGATGCTCCTGTAACTGAGAAGTCTGATAGATTTGTGCTTTATATTTCAGATAATGCAACCGTCACATTCATATTGAACGCATTAGATCTCACGAAACTGGTGACATACATCCACATATACGCACTCAATGTTAGTGCCGACTCCGATTTACTTGCGCTACTCAAAGTCAAGGCATTCGTTAAACCGACGGTTGAACTGGTCACTCGATATATTTGGTAACCTGCACAACGAAGATCAGGCATTAGAATGATAACTCCAATGCAAGTCTGATTTGACGTTCGTAACTGACGTTTCATAATCTGAATTCATTGTTTTAATCTAAAGTTACTACATAGTTCGTCTGCTCAATCCATTTTACTTCTCAGTTATTGGAGTTGACTGAAGAATCTGCTGATTCCAATATGCAACACTTTTATCAGATGCGTACAAAAAACGGTATTGATGAGGGGGATATCTGGTAATAACTTCATATATTTTCACTAATTCAAGAGATACTTAACATCTGCATTCAAAGAAATACCAAAGATCAGTGTATTCCGCTTAGTGACATTCGTTCAACACGTATTTCACGTACTCGTGTCTTCTTGGCTACTAATCACTATGCACTTTGATACAAGAAAACCGGATGAGAGAGGAGTTGATCAAGGTTTATTAGAAACTACACAATCCCTAACATGCCTAAGTTAACCAGTCCATCAGTGATGGCTGTTTATACAAAAGAGGCTGACTAAAGCTTACGAGTATCCCCTCGATGAACGCCAACAGTGGGTGGTTTCCAATCCATAGCACTGACACAAAATAGTTTGTACATTCAACTCGGTGACCTACTGTCGACACATGTTTAAAACTCAACGTAGTCAAAGTCCTTATTACGTGGAACAAAAACAAAGCTGAGTTACAGTTTGGTCTTAACCAACTAATTTACCGGTTATGCAACGAATTGTTTTCAACCACTCTCATCAAGCCATCACAACCGCATTAAATATGTGTATGCTACCTGCAAAAATCAGAACAATCCGAATATATCATTAATAATTACAAATCTGGAGCAGGTCAAAGTCTACTGCAGGAGAGTGGTGAATGCGTGTATGTGTCACACTTGTCTGCCATACAACACACGTTCGTTGGCGTCCATTAGTTCACGCATGATCGGGTTTCAGATGGCTGTGGAATAACTGGCCGAGGAAGGTGGACAGTTTGTGTGAACTGTTTTGGGCACATAACTAGCGTAAACTCAGGTGGCAATAACTCTTCCCAGTTGATAACGAACGCACTCTAGCAGCTCTGCAGTGGGTTTGATGAACCTTTCGAATGACTTGGAAGAATCAGTTCGGATATATTTAATCACCAGTGTCAGTTACGTGAGAATAGTTCGCACTGGAAATGGGTTGTTTTGAGGCCGCTTTGGGAGGTATTCACGTAACCATTGCGGTAGCCGCTGTCCGGTTCTTCCAAAATAATCGGATTGGAAACAACAGCAGAGAGAAAAAGCACGAAATGACGAAAAAACTATTCAGATTATTTTCTTAGCCTGTAAACTTTATGGGGCAGAAAGTGAACGATAAGGCGTAGCAACATATGTAGAAGGATAGACCAAGTTGTAAATTAGTCCGACTTCAAGTGCACTGGTAAACTGCGCGATACAACATCTGGAAAATCGTCTACCACTGAAATTTAATTATCTATCTTA
The DNA here is from genome assembly GCA_013368495.1 of Paragonimus heterotremus. Lineage (NCBI taxonomy): Eukaryota > Metazoa > Platyhelminthes > Trematoda > Plagiorchiida > Troglotrematidae > Paragonimus > Paragonimus heterotremus. The sequence continues at coordinate 162,100 of LUCH01000330.1, read as the reverse complement.
AATCCGCAAGCCAAAAGCCTGGTGACGAAACAACACCGCACGTTTACACTGGGCTTGAACACTAATCATTGACCGAATGTTATCTTTGTCATTTTGGCTCAGGAAGTAGAGTATTGATGGTTCTGTCTATAAATTGATATCATCGTAGTGCCGACACTTTTCAAAAATGAATTCAACAGATTGCTACACACTAATGAGCGTAACACAATTATACTTCTGTCATAAGCTGTGAGTGTGACTCATTCGAAAATAGTATATCAGACTTAGTTTAACGTTGTAAACTACAAAATTTGCTTACCTATATTACTCGAGTGTCGTAACATTATTCTTACCGTCTTTTGTGCATGGAGTCTTTTGAGTTTTGACCTGCGCTCAGACCATGCCAAAAGTGCACCCAATATGTTTATGTGCTGGGACAATATACCACAATGCACACCCCTTTTGAAAAATAATAGCATCTAGGATAACATAGTTTATTCTCACTCATGATGCTATGACATTTCTTTCCTGCTGAACCTCGTTTTATAAATCTGTAAGACACACCATGCATCTGGGGGGGGGCACAATAAAACACACTGATAAGGCCCATTGTGTACAATGCTGTTTCTGACTTCTCTACCCAAATCACAAAATGCAGGACCTGTATAATAAGAAACTAGCGACAATGACCGATAAAAACACGGATATTTGGAGGGCTAACACTTAGTCTATTTATGATAACAATGATTGAGTTCAAAAAACAAAAGAATGCGACAAGACGTTTGAGAGGTAACGGTGTTTTGTTCGGTGTGCAGCTTCGTCATTAAAAATCCCATTAGGAGTTGTGAAACGCCGGACAACAATATATGTGAACGTATAGCCCTAACATTAGCATACACCAGGTGGTGTAATGAGTAGTAGATTGGCCCATACACTCTCTAAAAGTGTATGTGATATATCGTAGATCCCTTTGAACAGACGCAACCTCTGAACGACTCTGAATGGCTGACACAGTATAATCATCGTGGATAACCCTTCAACGGTTCATCGTTTTCCAAACATCACAACATGTTATTGATCATCATGTCTGACTCATGGCTTCGGTCATTAATTAGTAGTTCATCGTTTCCATTAGTCCACATAAGTTCATCAATAAAAAGTTGGTTTGGCTAACAGTCTGTTTTGGTTAATCATAGCCAAGACAATTAACCACACATGTATATCATCACAGCTGTCAAACGAGCAAAAGCAAGAGAAACTAATCCCTTAATTGTGTCAAATTGTTATAAATTGGAAGACAATTAGGAGACCATATTGACTTCTGGAGGTGTCAAGTGAGAACAGGAGCCCATTGTAACCGTGGGATCTAGACAAACCTCTTCTGCCCGTACATCTGTCGAGTGTGCAATAGAAATCCGACTGCTTTCACGGTAGTCACAATAAAGAATTTGACTCCTCTGGATTGTTGACTGGACAGACAGGAAATTGGCCGGAAAGTCGCCTCCAGCGACACTTGGTTTCTACAGTCAATGGGTTGTTCCATAATTGGACCTCGCTTTCCCCTCAGTCAGCAATATGGAATGGTGCTAACATACCTTCTGAGAAAGGCGTCTAGTTGTACGATCGACAAGACCTTCTCCACATGAGCATGTGAAGGAATAAACGAAACATGAGGTCACACGTTTAGGCAACGTACATCTGAGCTATACGTGAACTACCAGGTTGGATCTGAACGATATTTTTAGTTGTGCTGCACTGTATGTCTTCTAAATTGCGTTATTTATTCTACGGGTTACTAGTTCAGCGAACGCTTCGCCTTTGTAGCCTAACGTCATACAAATCAAATTCTTTTCCTCAGACTGTGGCTTAACTTTTGTTGCTATCGGTTCCATAAGTCTGTCAACGATGTTTACAGGGTAAGCATTCTCTACAAACATCTCCACGAAAACATTACTTCGGCTTTAGTTATGTCACCCTGCACATCTGCATGGCTCTGCTTGTCTACCTACGAATGAGGTTTCTCATCTGCCTGTGATAGGTAACTGAAAAGTGAGTATACTGACCTTTTCAAATCCCTCTCAGGTGAATGCTACTCTGAACTGAACCGTCCGTAAGACGGATAAGTGCCACCTGCCCAGTCGCAAATCCGGGGGAGTAAAATATGATAATCCGCCATGGCAGAAACGACGGAAATTCAGCTGCGCAATCCAACGTTGTGCGCTCAGAAGACATCGGTTCAGGCTCTACGGTTATCATGGCCTACATTACTCACTTGACATACTCGGAAGTCAATTTTGTCATCTAATTGTCCTCCAATTCACAAACGCGTGACGTAATTATAAGACCAATGGTTCATGATTTTGTTAGCTCAACAGCCATTTACAGAACCCTTTTTCAGAAAATTTACGCACAGGTAAAACTGAAGATCGACAAATTTCAACGTTAGAAGTTGTCAGCTGTTGAATACCACGTTTTCCGTGCGGCAGGATTCTTGGTTTGTTTAAGCCCAATAAACTTCTTGAAGAGGACAGATTATAAAACCAGTTTTTTTTCAGCACCCATCGATAATGTTTGTCCCATTGGTTAATCACGCATGTGCCATGTAACACCGGGGTATTAAAGTTCTTATCATCATCAGCATGAAAAAATTAAGTTTTTTAGGATCTAATTCTGTAGCAATTCACAAACCAGTTGCCAAATGTACTGCAACATGGCAGTTGCGTTTAGTCCATTTAGTCTGGTTGTGAAAGTTAAACGCTACAAGATTGGAGGTGCTCATGAGTGATTTTTGTCTGCATAGGGAGGGAGACTTCGAACAAACGGCGATTGTTTTTGCGGATAACTTTAGCCGAACCTCCACCTATTTTGTGTACACACTGATGAACCGACAAGATAGGAGAAATATGTCCGCGATGCCGTCCGAATAATGTGTCGTCGGTAAATGCAGAACTTTCATACTGGTCACCTCTTACCACGTTTGTCATGTCCTCTGTTCCTGTGAAATCAGTTGAATATGTCAAGAGACAGCAATTATTCAAAATCATTCAGATGTATCGACGAGGAGAGCTGACTAGAGGGTTGGCCGAAGTATGCTGAACTTCAAACGTTGTTTCCCAGAAACAGTAGGTCAACCCACTGACTTAACTGTCGCAGGTTTTTACTTCCGCGGTCCACGATCAAATCAAGCTGATGGTTATTAGCTGGGGATCGTAGAGATTATCAGCAGTCAGTGTAAATCTTTCGGGATTCTTCGATCTCACCGGGGCTGAATGAATCATGTAATGACGAACGCCGGTTCAAAATCCAATCCTTTTTTAATCAACTAACTCGTTAGTTGTAGTACAACATTATAATATAACACAGTATTGTGTAACATGTTTAACACATATATAACACATTATACAGCGTATTATACAATTTATAATATAACTGACTCATCTCAGATTGGCGGACGGCTCAGTTACCCTTTGCACACCATCTGTCCACATGAGTCTGACGTATTTGACCAAATGATAAAGTACCAAAAAACCATACCGTTTGCTTCGTGCTCTTTCATCGAAAATAACAAACCCATTTAGACTCTTGAAACACTGAGTTCCCTTCAATAACCTCATCAGCGCAGAAAGAAGACATATGTTGCGATATGTTAACATTTCGTTTACTCTTATCAGCCGTAAACGTAAAACATGCAGGTTACATATGACAGGCATTTAGAGATAGACAGGGTATGGACACGCATAGACTCGTTAAAAACGGATATCTCAGTGCACAATTAATTGTGTGGCTATCGGAATCAGTCATACAGTTTTAGTAAGTGAACAGCTATAGCCTAGGTTAAACATAGTTCTCAGAAGAACAGATTCATCTGTTATTTATCGTTTATTAACACAGCAACTGTAAATAAAAAGGCGGAACAAGCATTCGTTGCGAAAATATGACCCATCTAGGTTGTTACTTTCTTCAAATTAGATCCCACTTGCTAATTACGGGTTCAAATGACCCCACCAATGAGTGTTTCTACGTGATAGATGACACTTTTACGCCTGGTCTAAACCGTGTGTAGCAGCATATGCTTTACATCGCCTGTTGTGAACACACCTCTGTGTAAAACACCGTGTATCACCAGTTAAGCACTTTGAAGTCAACCGTAATAAATAATAGCTTTAGTCATTTCAAACTTAACTGTTACCGGAAGTTTCATTCTAAATGTTCCTTATGTGATTGAAGTAGGATACACTCATTCAATACAAAGCTCACTTTTAGCAATAAGTGGTGTTAAACCTCAGTATATCTCACCACTTAAATACACAAGTTACGAACAAATTTATCTGCTTATTAATCCTTAGTAGTTAGTCCGTTTCACTTCATTCTCAAGTAGTACTACACAAGACAATACGACAAAACCGTTTGATTCAGTCTGCAAATCTTCTCAAGCAATTACATCTACTGCATATCTAAGTAGGCCGCGCTTTCGGCCGTTGTATTATTGGACAGCCGAACAAGACGTTCAAAGCTACAGGTAAACCAACAGTCTAGTCAGGCGGATTGCATGAATTAATCATCACGAATCGATAATCCATTTATCATAAGTGTGTCGAAATAATACGGGCGTTTGAAGCATTGCGCGCAGCCTAACAAACAGTTATACTGGCTGCGGGAATCAGCTTTTGCAAGTGAAATAACGTCAACAATGATTACTGTACGACTACACTTAACTATGGCAGTATGGGTAACAGAAATCGTGTCAAATAGTCGCATGATTCAGATGATCAATGTAAAACTGGCGAAGCATAATAGACATCAGATCTACTAGATAGCTCACTCTTAAAGTAGTTTAAGTAATTAACAATCAGCTAAAAAATTAAATAGTTGTTAGTATTTTGCTAAAGTTCCCCACCAAATTCTGTTTTCATATTTTAAAAGTTGTGTAGAACACAATTTAGAAATTTAAGGCATATAATCATTTACTACGTCAAGACATAATGAAGATTGTGATGGTTTCAATGGCCTTCTCATGTAATACTAGTTTTTTATCCCCGTTTATTGTGGCATTCAACATTACTGCTGCCATATAATATACTCTATATTTACAGTATACTCTGTAGTCAACTGTTTTTGGCGAGAACGTTTTCCTCCAAAATGTTTGATGACTTTGATGAATTGCCATCACGCTTCTACAAATCATTATTCGTTGGAAAAAACGTAATGTTACTGGTGCGTTGTGGAGAAACGTGCTTCGAACGTACGAATTTGTGTTGATACTGACAAAACAAACATGTTTCCGTCTGCCATTTTCTTTCATGTCTATTGCACATTTATGAAAGTTCCGTTTCAAAATTTATTTTTTTCTGCAAGTCATCACTCGCTGGAAATAAGGAACTGCGTGATATTTTACGTACATCAAGATTCTAGAAGTCTCTAATGCAGATGGACTGAAACAAAGCTGTACCGCACTCGGTGAACAAAACTTGAGCTATTTTAAGAGATCCCCACCACATCTGGCACGAATGGAGTAGAACAGTTTGTGTCATGCTCAACACGTTGTTAATAAATGGATTGAGGATACCGGTGTTACGAGCAATTTGTAATACCCGTAGTTTCAACTATCTCGGCGGGCTTCCTCAGGAGGGTTGTAATTGAAGCTGGTTGAAGTTGATTTCAACACCGATGCGGAAAGCCACTCGAGGTGGTTGAAATGTTGATTCTTACGACTTGCCCGTAACACTTTGGTTTTCTCAACCGGTTTATAGATAGCTAGATGTGCTCATCACATCAGTTGGGGGCATTGGTGTCCAGTCAATTAATTAGCTAATTAAACAAACCTGTGTAGGAACTGAGGACGAGGATAAACCAAGACGCTTTGTAATATTACGTTTGTGGTTACGCAAACTCAGAAACATCTGCTTGTTTGCCGCAAATGCGCGACGCCGAATGACCGCAGACTGGAGCTCGGTTTTTAGATATCTGTGCATATGAGGTTTCAACTCCTGACAAGTATGAGAAAGGTAAACAGATTACATCACTGCGTGCAATGTCTGTGGATAAACGACGTTTATTGTTAAAATTGTAGGTACTAATTCACTTATCTAATTTCACGGAATGCGCATACGTGATGGGCTGTAACGACCAAGGAACCGGTCGAGTGCCCCCATGTAATTTTCACCAGCATACATGTACCACTTATGCTACTCTACCTTTATACTGTAGATAAATTTGTCAGAGCTGTGAGGTGTCTGAACTGAGTCGACTGTACCAGTTCGAAAAAATGGACTCGGTCAATCTTGACCAAACGTGTAAGAAAACGGCATATGACTTTAACTCCTTCAGGAGAGAGAACAAAAACCGTAGCGAAGAAACGTCATATGAAGGCGGAAATACAAAAATGATGTAAACGCCGAGGTGATTAAATTGGGGAATGAGTGGATTTTGAGCGAGCACGAAAAAAGTTGAACTTTGGTTAATTTTTCGTTAAGGAGCAAGGTATTTGACGGGGGAATATTTTTGTCAGTCTCAAATATGGTCATGAACTTCGTCGTCCGATCAGGTTTATAAAAGCGGCATCATCACCGGGTCCAACAGCAAGCCCTTATTTTCCAGAGATGTAGACACACCGAGAATATACAAAAAAGATTGTGAGGGTAAAACATTCTGTGGGACACTAACATTGTTGAGAAGTAGACTTGAGATGCGACCGAGCATGGAGACCGTCCGATGAGATATTGTTAACGGTTATTGATTATTCGTATCAAACGACTGATCAGCCCAGTCCTCTTTCTATTTCATTGTCGAAGACAGCAGTAGAAAAATTTGAAGCCCCCATTGTTTGATTAACCTGGAAAATTTATTCATTTTTCTTTCCATCAGTGAAATGGAATCAAACTAAACACTTCCAGGTCACTCAGTGTCCAGTGGACTGACTCACAATACAATATCCAAAGCTATAAGCACTTTTATCGACGGGCATCACCAGTTGTTCCATCAGCGTTATGGCATGTGCTGACTTTCCGACGAGCAATCAGGAATGTGCGCTGCACATATCACGAATATCTAAAGTACTAGAAACACACGTTGACAGATCGATCAGCCGGCTTTTTCTTATCGTTTGCAGTGGTTGCTCTTAAAAAGAAAACCACCAGCCACTTTTCACAAAGAACTCAAAGCAGTTATCTTCAAACAATTTAAATAAAAAAATAACCTGATCGAGTTTATTGTACCGGGTCAAACAGCAGAACTCTCCGGCAGAAACAGCGGAGGTATTTATTGACGTTAATCTACAAACTCTCTGGTCATGGTTTTGGACCTTAATATCATGCAATAGTGACTCATTATTTTCACTCAGATGCCCATTTCCAGTCATGTTTTCAATTCTCCATCTGACACTATTAACGGGAAAACACCCATGCGGTTAGAAAAACGTCACGTTGAAATACAGTCATGTTTTCTTCCTACTGTTTTGTGAGCAGTTGGTTTTCACATCCAGTGGGCCAAGATGAAACAGAACGTACACTTTCCAGTATCGCTACTGAAAAACGTGACAAGAATGAGTTATGTTTTTATATTCACTGTCAGCGATGTATAACGAACTTTCTCATGGCAATTTCTCCAGAAAATCTCGAAATCAGTAATATGATTGACATCTTTAATTTTAAGGTTCACGGCATAAAATGACCTGCAAAATAATAGATATAACTGGGGATAAAGTGGTTTCCCTGAAATTTCCAAATATATTCAGTTAGCAATTGACAGATTCTTTCCAGGCAGTATTTCACTGAATTCGTATGGCAGTTTGATTTACTCGCCTATAGTTATATGAGTAATGAACGTGATAATGTTATGATTTGTCACCATGAAACAAACCGGCAGAGTGGACAAAATGTTCCTATGAAAACAGCTCACTGACGAGACTGATCTAAGGATGACTGACGGTACACATGAGTCCATTGTTGACTGAACAGTAATACGACGAATCATACGAATGCGAAAAAGTTAACTGTAATAGAAAATTTCATAGTGTGTTAATAAAATGATGTGTTACAAATATTTCGCAAATACACAGTTGTGAATAAACAATAAAATAAAGTGTGCGGTAAAAAACAAAACATTGGCAGAACGCAAACAGCAAGCGATCTATGTACATTTCTGGAGTGAATAAGGTCAGTTTTGTTTCTGATGAGAAGTTTAGTCTATAACTACAGATAATATATAAAAGAAGTCATAAGGAAATATCGCCTTAAGAAGGCCCCCAGCGAGATAGTAGTAAGGTTGAATATTACAAGTAGCTGGTTTGCTCTGCTCGTTTTACCACTAATATTATACTTATCGACCATTCTGTTGTTGTGTTTTACACGAACTAACTAACAGCTTTGAAGTTATAAGTCATAGTTTCGAAAGAAACGCATACATTGGATAATCGCGGTCTCACCCTACTTGTCATGAAACCAAACATTGTTGTAACCGAAACGATCATACAGTAAAGTGTGGAAGCCTGAAAAATTACCCTCAAGAATCTAAACCGCTCTTGGTTCACCTATCACTTTTGGTCAGCGTTGTCAGTGAGTAGCGAAAACATTTTAATTATCAGTTGATGACCTTTTGCAAGCTAACCCAGACAACGGTACTGCAGACTGGATTGCCTATAGGAAGCAGCCATTCACAAAACGAAATCATGTTTCAAGCTTGTTGCCCAATTGAGATTCAAACACTTTTTGTTGAACTGATCGACCACGTCTTACCCACAGTCGTCAGTAATTCACTGTCCGGAAGAAACCTAGATTACTTCGTTGCTAGGTTGTCTACCCTTCGTTAAACGTCCCCATCTTGCAATTTATGACATCGCCGGAGGAAGAGCTAACACAGGGTCACTAGGCAAGCCAACAAGAGCCATTGTTCGAACGTGTAATACACGCGACCTGCTCACCTGATATTGCCAGGTTGACTGTTTGACCTCAGTTAAACCTTCAGGTTCACATCACGTCTGTCTTCAATGGATAAACATTGTCCCCTACGTATAGCACAAAATGGTACCCCATTTTTAGTCAGCAGTTAAATTACGAATTGCTACCAGTAGTTTTATTCTGCTCAGCCGATAGCGCGAGACAACTGACTGTTCCTAACATGACAATGGCAACAACGGAAACGGTCGGCCTCTGTGTTTCTCGTAAGACGGGCTAGTGAAAACAGTTCCAGACAGCAGTTCCGGACATTTGTTAATAATTTAGATTGCGTTAGAAAACGCGCACAATCTTGCGTTCCAAATGCGCACCGACACGTCAACCGAGCTAACAGGGTCGGCGGCGTTACATGTTTCCATGACAGAGCTTGTAATAGATCAAGCAGAATTTCTGCATTCTCCCTCTGTTGCCATCGTCTGTCTCTTTCCCAGATACTTCAACCAATTGAGCATGTATTCAGCCATTTGTGGTGCAAATTTAGACCGGTACTGAAGGGATAACTAGAAGCGGTTGATTACACTAGCATGTGGTGAAAACATTAATAAACCACATAACGCTTTCGATAGCCAATTACAAAATACTGATCCACCGATGTGTGGACTTTGGGCAGAACGTGTTGACAATCCCTTGTTAAATGTGGACGTATGCAGTCGGTAGACTAGTTTTAATCTGAATAAAAACAACTTTACAACATTCCAAATAAACAGACTGTTCAGGTCACAATGTCTGTCGTGTCAAAAATCGGTCGGCGATATACTGACCTTTGAAATGTCCACGGATGAAAAGATCGATGGACCATGATTGATAGCCGTGGTGAGATTACACTGGATTACCGTGAGCTATGACAGCTAATCGCTAAATACGAATCGAATATACGGAACAAATCGTGTCGGCTAATGTTTTGCTTACTCCAGACCTCATCGACTGTACAAATATTTATCTCGAATTATTTTATGATAACGCTGTTATATTGTTAACCATACCGAGTGGTGGTAACTGCAATTCTGGCCAAAGTAAGCATCGTCTGAGGCGAATTTTTTGTGGACTGGTACGCCTTGACCAACAATAGTTAAATAGAGTGAAAATCAGCTTCAAAATCTGACTACGTTCCTAACACCCACTGGAAAACAAGTTCCAAACGAATACAACGATTCGGTGTATCGTTTGTATGAAGGTATTGGACTGGACAAACTTCCCGGACTGTTTATCGTCATCTCAAGTTAAACTATGAAAAACAAGGTTTGGTTCGGTAACAAAATGTACTCTGAATTTTGTTCAGCTTTATACTATTCTACTGAAACTTGTCCAGAGGTTTCACGTAGTAAACTGATGATCACACGACCTCATGCATCGACTTACGAGAAATAACCAAGTGTTTTTGATGAAAACAATTGACAGTGAGTTTATTTACAGATGATTACTGGTTTTTCAGACTAACATTACCTCGTCATGCAGAAAGAAAATCGAGTCCATTCGCTTAAGTAGGGTTTTTGAATAAGCAGGCTAGTGATTTAACGAAACTGCTTTGAAGCCAGGGTCTGCCTGCTCTGGAACATTATTCATAAATCCGTGGTGACAGTTGAGTCGGTTGATATCTTCAACGTTCTGCTTGATCTGCGCGTACAAGACAGTCACCTGGCGTCACATTTCCTTAGACGACCTACACAACGCGCACATAGGTCACCTTATTTTTACAGGCAAGTGAGTCCTCTCGTGTGTTGTTAACTATAGGCGTTTGTAGGTTTGTCCTCTGTTTTTGTACAATTACGACTGACCTGCTGCGCGTAATTTTCTCTTCTTATATTCAGATTTCTGACGGCACAGCAGAAAGTTCTTAATACAATTGTGGTTAGCGTAACAAACGCTTTTATCCGATCAGTTCAACAACAGAGACAGATAAACGTGTAGCATGTCCTTCCAAATCGGTGATGTCATAGTCGCGATCTTCCTCTTGAAACCTTCTTTTCTACTAGGTCCAGGATTGAGATATTACAATATATATGAGTAATTAGATGTAATTATTATTATGCTCTTGATTGCAATTACTTTCCGACTGCAGGTTAATACTCTTTGGGTTTTTCGACAACATTCTCCTCAGTATTTTTCGCTATTAACTAGTTCAAATGGCTAAATATTCCTGGCTACTGAATATAATTGATAGACCGTCTGAGAAAAGCTTTCGTAGAAATATGATGATATTTATAAACACCGTTTAAAATGATATATCGGAGGACAATATATCAAATATTCTAAAACATAACGTCTGTCTTTCTTCTAGTTCCTTTACACATTTGATAATTAACAACTGTAATTACAAACTTGCACTTCCAAAATTACGCATCGACAGACAGAACACCGTTTGTATCTCTCCATTGTTCTATCCCAGTTAATCGATAGGCTTGGAGTTTTATTTAAGTTTAGACAGCTGTACGATCTTCGCCACTTTTGGACAATGTCCTTCGGTCCAGAATAATCAGTTTTAGCCTACCTGTAACAAATTATAGCCACAACTCGTTAACACATGTAACTAGTACAGGAATAAACTAGTAACATGTACCTAGGGATGAATAGACGGCACAATTTCAGTTAGTCAGCGTTAAAATAGGCAGCAGAAACATCCAGGTTGTTTCTAGACGTATTGATTTGCTCATGCACGAGAGGAGGTGTTTCACAGAACTGTTTGCCACTGTTATGATAAACTGCCATATCTGTTCAGGCACACAGAATCTGACGCATGTTCTTTTTGAATAGTATAGGTACGTCGACCATATTCTGCTACAAAGTTCCACAGTCACTTATACATTGACTATTCAGCTACCGATATTAATCGTGACATGTATTATGTTCGTAACGCTTGTTTGTTTGAACGTAGACAGTTTATTTTTCAAATAACACTTGTCTGACAACCAGCTCCATTGATGAATCTAAGCAGAAAATAGTGTACTATATTTTTCCTCGAACAGAGTGAACGGTCAGTAGCGAGGCGTTGCTCAGGGAATAGAATTTGAAAAATGCGCTGTACTGATAGACTGTAAATAGATCTGCCTCACAAATAACATTTCAAATTTAGGTGATGATCGAAGGACGTGATAATATTTACGGTAAATGGCATATCATCAAACAGTAATCCCGATTTCACCAAAGGATGAATATAGTTACATATTGGATTGTCATTTGCAATTGTTTACATTTTTCTTATTGTTCAGAGTGTCAAGTTAAGTAAGCGCGCTCACATTATACACAAAAATTTGAGCATGCCATTAACCTTTTCAACAACAAGGTTTGATATTCAAATGTCTGTTTGAATTAAGCGTGGATTTATTCCAATTAACTATTAATCCGTACAAAATAACATTTGAACCCTTACAGGGTATAGTAAAAACGGCTACCTACTAACATGCTTTGTGGCAAAAACAACACCATCTGTGAAGCGCTTATTCGAACATGATTACTTTTGAGTTATATTCACCCAAAACACTGAAGTTCAGTCTTATCGTATGCGTAGAATGTGTAAATTAACCAAGATGACTGTTTTCAAGTTCTTCCTGGACCAATGACCTGACAGAGTCATTTGGGTACGTGAATACTACCAAGAAATGCGACCGTTTAGTTAAACAAACAAACTGAGATTATACGGCGACATACTTCAGCCCTGTTCGTGATAAACGTGGGCGTTTTTGCAGTCACGTTAGGCGAATAACAGAGGAAAATTTAGTGTTCAAAACGGTTGTTTGCTAACAGGAAATGTATAGATTTGATTTGACAGTCTAACTCATTTCCCTTTTCTTGTGTAGAATTTTTCGCAATTAACGTAATATATTGTTTAAAAAAGAGCGTGTTTTTTGTCTGCCATCAAACTATCCATGGGATACTTAATAGAAAACAACTCAGAACAAACAAACTTTAAATACAGTGCAACGAGAATTCAGTGCTTCTTTTCTGAGAAATATGGATGATCTATATGACTGCTAGTGCACAATCGACTGTGATTGATGATCGTGGAACTATATCTTGGTAATTTCGAACTTTCCTCAAGTGTTTTGTTGTGCAATGCACGGAACCCACTTGAGCAACCGTCCCTCCAACATGTGAACGTAAGTAAATATAGATCGCCAGCGATTTACTGCACACAAGAAGGTAACTATAAAGAGATTAGGCCTTCATAAACGACAATGTCACTATATTTGTTAGGTTCTTGGACAAGATATAGACGATCTGAAAAACATCCTTCCCGCTAACGAAACGACGGTAGTCAGTTGAAAGTGCATCATCAACGCTTGGACCCATTTTAGTAGTATGACTAATAACAAGCCGATCATCTCAGGTCTGATTTGAGATAACTTTTATCTCAATCAAACAGTCATCCTTGTTAATTGTGCTGATATCTAGAAAATGTTCTGAGGTCTTATTTGTGGAAGCGTTCACATTTAGCGTTCACATAACAAACGTTCACAATTGCCGTTGTAGTAAATAAGTTTGTCTTATGTGTCTGAAACATACTACGTCTTACATCTGATCCAATCCGCAACCTCATTGTTAAACTGTAATCATTCAAATTGATGCTATTTAATAGATCGCTAACATTTTTGCTTGCGATGAAAAAAATTGAATGTCGGCTTTTAAAAAATCACTGCGTTGATTTCTAGCCAAAGTTGGAGAAGCTACAGTTAACAAGCTCCTACAAATTGACTTAAAAGAAAGGTCGGTCCTAGTTCGTAACTATACAAGCATTATTAAAAGAGGGAATTAGGGGGCATGTTATTATTAAGTTTCATCTAGCTAACCAAGTGATAAAAATTGGTCCATTAACCATAACCGATTAGTGAGCAGCAGACAAACGAATGTATCCACCAAAAATAAACGATTCATTTAAATGCCACTAAATTGTCTGTTTGAACAATGTTTAGGTCGATGCTATGTGAACAGCTTTGTCTGACTGAATACGCGAAAGCTCGAATCAGTGTTACCTAATTCAAAGAGATGATAAAACATTTTGGGAAATATTCGTACGTTGAATTACTCACGAGTACGGAGTAGATCGTTCTAAGTTTAGCGAACAGAGAGTTGCAGTACAGTAGACTTTGTAGAGTGAAGAAATGTGGGTTCAAACTACCAATAAAAATGGTCAATGTCCCGTTTATCTTTGGTCGAAAGTAAGAGAAAACTTATTTGGTACAAGCAGTTGTACACTTTTGGACTAAAATAGCACTGAACCATTAGAATTCTATCAACGTAACCTACCGCAGTAATAGTTAGCTATGTCTCACTTTTGCGGATGTGCATTCGATAAATGAGCACTCATTCGACGAAATCTAAATGGGTTGAGAGTTTTACAGACTTGTCCTTGAGCAACGTCCACGTAGCTCCCGATGACTAGTAGAAATTCTTCTAACCAACATTTCTCACTCACTCGAAATACTACAGTCATCTGCTTAACACACCTCCCAACTTGTCCATCACACCCCGTCTGCTGTCCGAATAAAGTCAAGCAACAGGCATTAGAGTTCAATACAAAAGGCATGCGAATGAAACAAAACCACATTGCTGAACGTTGGATCGACGACATGACCATTCTTTCAACACAGAGCGATGATGATTCGGTGTGGGTACGCACTAACTCCTGGTGGACAGGAAGCAGCTTGCTTGTCTACTCTGATACCACCGTCAATTGTTAGAGTTGAGTGGACTTACCACGTGGAGATTCTCCAGGACGATGGAACTAATGACGTTTTGAAAGTTGGGTGATCAGACATGGGTGGGATGCAGGAGGCAGGTAATGAAATACAATTATGTAAAATATTAACATTTACTAAAGACTAACTAAACTGTGCGTATCGAAGTTTTTCTATCAATAGTAAATAATTTCACTACCTTAATAAGTACAGTTGTTCAACTATGGTGTGTCACCAAAAGTGTGACAGGTCCAATCGAAATCAACAGGATTTACACAAAATGCGTCATTCACATTAATGAGTGGTGACCGCCATGTCCATTTTGTCCCAAAAGGCATATTGGAACTAAAAAATTGCTACTGCGAAGTGGTTGACGTTTTTTTTACTAACTTGAGCCAATCAGCTCCATTTAGTTATGCAAGGATGTACGGTGCTGCCTACAGGATTGAACCATTATGTCGTTACAGTCCAATTACACCCAAGTGAGAGGTTTATGTAATTAGTTCAGAATTACTGGGTTATTTTTTACTGGGGCTATTCAGTACGAAAATTGCCAACTTATATGAATCAAAAGATCACATTTACAGTTAGGTACAGTGTTTTGGCCAAGGACATGTGGAGACACTCGGACTACGAGTAAAGTGAACGAAGAGGATGGTTACTGCTTGCAGGATTTCTTTCGGCTACCTTGTGATACCAGTGCAATAGTTATTGGCTTTCGCATGCAAAGCGTCCACACTCAACATAAATTAACTTGAGCCTTGTTTAAATGTGTTTACTAGTTGTCCTGCGTATCAAGTGCCCAATTTTTGTTACGGTTCCCTCATTACTTTGACCATTACATTTTCACTAGAACACCCAACCAGTTATCCGAGAGAAATCATCATTTATTCAAACAAATCTTACGAGCCCACTTGAATACTCTATTTTCTGTTCACTGAATTAACGTGTTTGTATCTTTCAAACAGACTTCAAGCCACAACCACAAAATTGTCGGGCCTAGCCACATTCAGGTTATTCTTGTCACCACTAGTGTCCGAAGAGTGAGAATATCAAGCTTTTGAACTTACCGTACAGCAGTGCTGTTCTTGGGACTCTAACATAGACAGTCGAGGAGTATAGATTGATTGTGTTGCTCTTATAACTCCACGAATAAGGTCAAAAGTCATAATTTAATCATCATCATAAACAGCAATAGATCAGCGGCTCTCTATGATGATTAACTGCCATACAACCGTGAATAAAAGGAAAGCCGTGGCCATGAAGAGAAACAGTAAGGAGATGGAATGAAAACCAACTACAAATAAAAGCTTCTTCTGTATACAAATGTTTACAATAAGATGCCCACATCTAGCAAACCAAACAACAGATCCACAAGTGAAAGTGAGGCGTCATCTGTAAGACGGCTTTCTTACGGCATTCATCACCCTGCGTCATTAAATAAACCCAATTCACAAACAACTCTACAATACAACGACGGCATTCGCGTCAGTTAACTGGATTGGTCGTCATCTCACCTGAAGTTTCAAGCCACTGACTATGTGAGTCGCGAGGTCTACAGTCTGGGAAACCAACACGATCAAAAGTGGCCAAACTCCACTTGAACAATTTCATTTTATTACGCCGGATCGTCATCCGTCCGCCCTGCACCTTACACCGGTCGGCCGCAGCGTCGACAAACAGTGCTCGGTGTGACAGACGACTAGCTGAAATGTGTAACACATGACCTAACCACCTAAGTATGTGAAACTGTGAGGGTTAAACAAAACAACTCGTTTGACAATCATTACCAAATACCCACTTCCTAACCTACTCGTTGCTCGCCCCTTGTGGCTAGCCAATGCAAGCGATCAAACATAGATGTCGGTGGTCCAATACCTGAAGTCGGTCCACGTCTTCTAATTTAAGCGACCATGTTTTGCTGCCGTAAGGTAATACAGCTCTCAGTTCCGCCTTACATGCCGGACTCTTAAGACTGAGAGCTATGCCCTTTTTATATAGAGGTTTTCAAGGTTAGCGGAATACCGTCCCAGCCTTAGAAATAAACGTTTCCGTTTTATCTCGTACACCTTCACTGTTGCTGATGCGGCTTCCCAACCAAAAAACTACCCAAATATCTCTATGACGTCCTTGGTCAACAACAAACCTGTGTAATCTCATCAGTCTTGTAGAAGCCGTTTGAACTCGGAAGCTACGAAGCTCACTTAGCAAATTGTGAAAAAGCGTCTGTGCTGCTTGCAGTTGCGGACCTCGGTTTCATTGGTTGGTCCTGAAACTATCAACCAGAGTGCCACATCACAGGTTTGTGACGGCATCACAGTAGACGAAGGGGGCCGGTCAAACTGGCTCTTAACGTCTTTGGCCGTGCATTCTAATCTTTCGGACGTGCTATATGCTTCGCTGATGGCTCTGATGATAGATGGTGGACTTGGACCAGTATTAGGGATAAGTTTGAACAGTTTGTCGATGTTCCTTGAGGCAAAACCGGTTTCCACGTTCTTCAGTCACACCATTGGCCAAGCCAAACAAATGGCGTTCAGGTTACGTTTCAACTTCATAAGTATGTCTGTCCCAAACTTGTTGAACAAATTGCCAGATGGATTGTTACTTCTGGCATCTAATAGTTCCAGGAAATTTCTCCACCATCCATTGTTTGATTAACCCATGAACAGCCGTGCCGCATGCTGCAATACCTACTTTCGGAATGATCTGTGAGATTTCTGTCCAACAGCTTTCAGGATTCACGAGGGTAAAAACTGCTAGGCTTGTTCCCAAGGCTAACCTACAAGCTACCATATGAATATGCCCGTCTGACCATATTCGATGAAAGCAGTTATTCGATCTCACCTGTGTCAATTTATCTGAGGTATAAATCAGATAACATAACCACAATATAACAGTTCATTGGTCAGCCAATGTTGTGTGATTACCACAAATGGCAAAAATGAACATAGTAAATGTACTGGACCGACTACCCCACCTAAGCGTGGAACTGAACTTAATTCGTTGTTCTATCATCACTGGCCCAGACCTGAAAGCGAACGATCATTGAGGAAAAAGTAACGACCTACTTTGGGCAAAATACCCATTAAACCATCTTGCTAAGTTGCAAATATCTGATTATTAGTCAGTGAAACGACTAGCTACAGTGAGTGGTATTAATGAGTCTAATCTCAAAACATTTGTTTTCTCAAGCTGGCCTTTCCCAACATCTTCACTGTGGAATGAAGTCGATTCAACAGTCAACGCCAAATGAAGCCGACAAGCAAGTTCAAACAAACTACCGCCTTACAAACGGCTCAGTATACCTTCTAGCTGAGCAGTACAGGTATATGTTCGGTATCAGGGTAAAATGACGTACCTCACAGAACTAATGTGACCATCAGCCATTATTAATTCTAGTCCAATTTCAATATAAAATATTGAGATGAATTTATTTTAGCGCTGTAAAACTACTTCCGGACAGCAAGTTGGTGGTCAGCTCCAAGTTGGCACTCACGCGTGAACCACTTCCTGGTGTTTTGGATTCAAATAACCCAAACACATACCCGATTTTATCCCATCAGCCGATTTCCGTTGCTTGTCATAAGCGCAGAGCAAAATGGAATTTTATGCAATACTTTTGTCCTGTCAACCACGCATCAGCCACACGCAGGCAACCAAAGGTTGACGGTGAAGCAGGACGAGGTTTTTTTCAAAAGCTTCAAACAAACAATCACCTACCGCTCCAGCAACAATCTGTAATCACATATAATAATTTATGGGCTGGTATATTTGATCCAGGTCAGGTGGTTTTAAGAGCGTATAATAAGCTGCTTAACATAACGAAAACCAATTTCACATACAAGTAAATTATGCTTGAGTTAACTTTAAACAGAAAAGAATTATTACTATTCTCAATAACGTCAGTTAGACTTAAATCTCTGCATTTTTATCTACAAAAGGTGGCTCACCATACCAAGGAAATCGAAACTTTCGTTTGATAAGCTATACTAAGCTTGTTGCGAGCCAAAGAGGTGAGTAATACAATGGTCGTTGATGAACCGACAATGATGAGAAAGGCTCTAGATTACTGGAGAAAAAACAGAAGCAGTTATTATCGTGTTAATCGATAGCACAAGTAACAAGTGAGAAATGTGTCAGTAAATCTGTGTAAGTATAAAAGCCAGTTTATAGTTGATTTCTGTTCGCTATGAGTAGTTTAGTACACATGATTAATTAACCTGGGGTTCAAACGCCCCCCTGGTGCCAAAAACATGGGCCTCAAAATAACTTGGAACTTACCAGCTTTGATCTGTATGAATTATATGATATATGTCTTCATTTTGCCTATCAAAATAGATGGAAATATTATTGTAGTTAATTATGTGGGGTTTTATTGAGTGCCGAAATAATGTGGACATTACGATTAGGTTCGTAACTATCACACTTCCACGTGTAACTCTTCTTGCAACCAGTTTGCTTCTATTAGTTTGGCCAATAAACACAGCACAGCATTCACCCTCCATCCAGCACTGTTTTATATAAATCTTAAAACTTTTACACACAGAGTTATTTCGGCTAGTTTGATATTGTAACAGTCCAACCTTCTGCCTTTAACTAACCCTTACATCCAACTTACAATTTGGATTAGGCATGAAGGAACTGTTGAATTTACACTGGTTTGTGAATGTACGTTGATTCTGTAACTTCCAGTGGAATCAAAATTATTTATCGACCCATTACTTCTAAGAACTCGGTGACTTAAACCTGGGAGTGAAAGATATGGACAAGTGGATTAAGCCGTGTTGGAAGCGTTAAATTGACCCTAATGGAAGCACTGAGTTCATCTGATAGCTAAATCCAAAAATAAAGACATTTTGATACAGTGAAAGCAAAGTTAACTTCATATCACCAGCAATTTAGTTTCTGATTCGATTTCCAAGTGTTCCAAGAGTGTTATGGTAGCTAAACCTAGCAACTGGGTTCCGGAACCCATGCGTAGTTACAGAAATTCCTATTCCGATAACAAAGATAACTCCTTTCTTGCGTAGCATACAAGCAACAAGTCATAAGTGTTGAAATTCACTGTTTTACTGGTAACTACCCGTACTGACAATATTTCTTGATTTAAGATGATTTTGCTTGCCTGCGCATTCGAAAATGATAGCTCTGTCGTGCCGACCTTGAAACATTGTGAGACTTTGGACTGCAAACAAAGTACCGAATTTCCGTCATGCTTTTGTTTTACTTGTCCGACTTGTTACTGACTATTAATATGTAAATGGATAGCTAGCAGGGAAAGCGAGATGTGTTTTCACTTATCAACGTTCAGCGAGAATTACTACGTTTTGAACGCTTCATAATATCGCTGACAAAGTAACCGATGAAGATAACGAGAAATGTGGATGAGGTTTACGTTGACAACGAACGTTCAGGCACCATAACGTGACTGTAACGTATGAGGAAGGCTACTGATCAATATGGTATACTAAGCGCAGATTGCCGCGTATGCATAGACTATGCCGGACGGAAGAAGGCTCTCTAGTGTTCCGAAAAAAACACGCTTCCTGATCTTGTTCTTTCAAAATGCCGATCAATAAAGAAGATGGTATTGACACAATCATGCAGTTGCTCTCTAATGCATTGGACCCAGACGCCGCCAATGCTGTACCAGTACAGAAAGACTAAGAACACCAGTGGATTCAGTTTTTACTATGTACTTGTCCAGATGAGTGTCTATTATGATTACTTAACATTGTAACCGCCAATTGTCCCGTTGCGAAATGTGTGGTTCGGTTAATAGGCCGGAACTTGCGGTGCCCGTGAGCAGCCTCAGTTTGCCCAAACGTACATGTGACATACTACGTTAGTGTGATATATCGTCTTAGGTTTTGGCACACTTGGTGTGTCGTGTCTAGAAACATATGTCAATATCATTTCCATTCAGAAACTGATGACATGCTGATATCCTCAAAATGGGTTAAGAAGCTGCAAACAGTGTTGAAAATTTCTCAGTGAATGCCTCACAACTACGATTTTGAGTGTTTGTTCGTAATCCGATGAAGGTAGATTCAAGAGTCGTTAGTAAACGGCGTTGCTATATCTCTTCCGTACGTGGTGGCCGTAACGTTCTTCATTTCGAATGACCTGTCATAATCTAAAGAAAACGTTCATATGTGATTTTTATGTATGTTCAGCAACTTTGGTTTTTGATCGTGATTCAGAAACGAATGTTACAACACAGAGATTGACAGGGTACCGGTTTTGCAAATGTCCTTTGATCTAGCGTTAAACATACATTCATTCTGATTATACTTTAGCCAGTTGAGCAATGTTACATCATGGTCGTTATTAGTAGAGTTAGTAATGTTTTAATTGTAAAACAATGAAGAACAATAAACGGGTTAATCGGAAACTACGGACAGTCAAAGTTGCCAAGAGATTATGGATAGCTAAATCTTGACATTCCACCTAACTAACAAAATAGGTGATCGGGTTGACATTAAAAAGAAAAATATTGAACCTGAGGAATGTTTTAAACAAATTAGCAAACACGTACTGTATAAAACAACAGCCTGCTAGGTTAAATCGAACGGCGACCTTTAAGATGGTTTGCTGATAACGGTTGGTCACACCAGCTAATTTTGGACTGGAACCTAGTCCTAATACATATGTTCTATTTGATGTAATTGTCCTGTGTCGCCATTTTAATCTTTGTGTTCGCAGCGATTACTACACACTGAATTTGATAAACTTTTTTCTTGAAATGAAAAGAAGGATAGCGTGTTTGGTCGACGTTTAGCGATAATGTTGTCCCGGAAAACATCCCAGTGTGTCGACTCCAACTATTAGCTCGTAATTCCGCACTCATTGCTTCAAGTTTTATACGTTAGACATTCATATAAGTCTGGTTGATAGTTCGAGTTCGCGAAAATGTAAATTATTTTGTATTGTTACGTTCTGAACTTATCAGAAAACTCTCAAGCACAGTAGTAAAAAAGTAGCAGATCACCGAGCGTAAACTTTGTAATCGTGTTCTAAACAAACGCAAGTGGAATATTTAACAACCGGCTGAACATGTGTGAAAATATAACAGCACAAAAAATAATATGACTTAGGAAAGAACAGCACTTTTTAAGTATGACATCAATCAGCTGGAAAACCATATTTTTGTAACGATGCTTCATAGCTTGAGGTGTAGAACGTCATTTCGAAATGTCCTAACAGAACCGAATCCGTTAGAACAGTCAGTCGAAATTACACGCCATACATGTATAATGTGTGTATAGATTTTTCGCCCTCTTTCACTTGTTACACACACCTCAGTGCCCCGCTGTGCAAAAATATTTTTTTCAGTTTTGCAAAAAAACACGTTTTCATTTGCAAACGCGCACGAATCTGTTTGTTAGCGCCAAACCTAAAGCAACTCTGGGCATTCTCTTTAATAAGTTGAAAATCCAATTCACATTTAACTGGAGATTACATCAGTTTTAATGTGAATGACAGCTGCCAATTTTCAGCCCCTATAAAAAAAACACGATTACGGTGCGTGGTATGTCGTGAAAACATGCATACCTTTGCCGAATGCGACGAAAGATTTTCGTGATGAATGTGCATTTTGTCCTCAAAAAACCACTTCGATAAACAAACCTTATATTGCATCGATCTTTGTGAATAACTTATTTAGGCGAATGAGTTGATAACGCGTTAAAAAAGAATGTTGTGGAGGCTTATTCGTAACTTGAGATGCTATAATTGAATGATTATGATGGTCTTCACGAATTTTAAAAGTTGGTTGACTATACATGATGAGTGATGCATTTAGATTGCGTAACATTGCACCGAAGGTGACCGTCTTCGGAATCTTACCGGATGATTTATAAGCGGAACCTTTTTATCAGTTTTTGCACTTGACATATCTAAATTGTTTCATGCTCGCAAATTTAATCATTAGATCTTTGTCCTTATAACTTTCATAAAAAAGAATTGTGATACAATGAGTAGACGAACATACTATAAAACGAAATTGTTGCACAGCAAACGCTCGAAAATATACGTTTTTGATGCAAAGTCCCTGCAATTTCACAGTTTCAGGGAGTAGACGTCCTCGGGTTAGTCGTTTACTTCGCTTCTATCGGCTTTTAGAGTAACTTTTCTTCGAGATACGTTGCTTTTCCACCAGTCCTCCTTAATTCTGCAGTCATTTGATAGGCTGACCGCTAGCACTTCCCACTGTGACTCGGACGTGTTCAATGACAGAGTCCGAAAGGAGAACAACAAACTCATGCCTTCATCTTAATCAAATTCTGGATACCTACAATTTCGGGACATTTACTGTGTTTTGTACTGATCGCTTCAATGACTGCTGTTGCGATCTTTTCTTTGCGATATTACTGCACAGAGTTATGAGTAGTGAATATGATAGCTTCTCTAACCTTAACGAAACTTCCTCCTGAACTACTGTCCTTGTGTTTGGGTTTGTAGTTTCCAAACATCACACAATTAGCTAGAAGTAACGATTGCCTCGTGGGTGAATCTGTAGTAGTTAGGACTAAGTTACGTAATGGCCTGCATAAAAAGCAGCGCAAAAGTCAGGGAATCAGACAAGTTACGATAACCAATGAATGAGACTCACAAAGTCTTTATAAATACTTAAGATGACCACCACAAGGTTCCAAATTAAAAAGTATGCGAGAATTGCGAATTCCGCAGAGTTGCACTTAGATTGCAAAATATGATATCACCTGGGAGGTTTTTTGTGATGTAACGGTGAACAATTTGTACATTATCATCAGTCGATTGCAAAAGCAGAGGTAACAGCAGACCAACTGACACAAGTCTTATGTTGTGTTACAAAGTCACCTTATCAAATGTGAAAAACACACAGAAAGGATACATGATGACTATTGTACACGAGTGAAGTGTCGCTGGTGATGTAAAAAAGAAAGACCCAAAATGTTTGCACAAAGGTTAGCTACTGTTTACTCGTTAAAACATAGTAAGCTATCCACAGCACCGGTTTTCGGGAGTGTTTATGGAGGACAAATATTTGGTAATCATCTGATATGCCTGACTGAGTGATGTAAAGCGTGTTAACGAAGATGGGAATGCTAGTTAGACAGAGTGGGAACCAATAAAGAGATGCCCGTCATGATGGAGTGCATGCCTTTTGACTGTATAGAATGGGCTATTCCGTTCTTGCTTTATTTCGGCCAACTATGATCGGACGGAAAATGAATGGAGAACGGAAGGAATAAGTGTTTTGGCCGATGGTGATTATATGATTTTGAAACACTGGGTACCCTTTAACCACTTCATTAGAGCAGAAAGAAGACATATATTGCGATATGTTGACATTTCATTTACTCTCATCGGTCGCAAACGTAAAACATGCAAGTTAAATACATCATACAAATAAGGACAGACAGGGATTGGACACACATACAAGCACACGAAGTATTACGCAATCACGACCATGGCAACCCGATAGGTTGCCTCAACCACTTCTGTGCACACAACCTCGGTTGGTAATGTATTCCATGGATGTTGATTCTCTTTTTACAAATGTTCCCCTCGTGAGACAGTTGATTTTTTATGTGACTTTATCTCCAGTCAGAACTGTGATATAGGCGTTCCACTTGAATACTTCAAAGATCTTATTTTGTTATGTACAGAAAACATTCGTTTCACTTTTGAGGGGCTTGCTTACAAGCAGATAGACGGTGTGGCTATGGGTAGTCCGTTAGGCCCAACACTGGCGGACATCTTCTTAGGAATGATCGAACGACAAGTCCCGGATAATATAGCTGAATCCTTACTGTACAAACGATACGTTGATGATATTTTAATTTTTACTGACGTTACTCATTTTGATTTATTTTTCAACCTTCTTAATAATATTCACCCCAACTTATCTTTATCTCACGAAGTAGAATCGAACAATAGTTTAGCTTTTTTGGATGTACTTATTACTAGACGTTCGAATGGCACGTTACAGCGCTCAGTTCACCGCAAAGCGACTTGGAGTGGTCAATATCTTCAGTTTTCCAGCATTGCTCCTATTGCATACAAACGGGGTTTGGTTATAACATTCTTCCATAGAGCAAGACGTATTTGCACACCCGATACACTGCAGATGGAACAGGAATTGCTGAGACAAACGTTATTAGCAAATGGGTACCCTGACAAATTCATCGGGGCACATAATACGGTGAAGAAGAGCACTCAGCCCATATTGACAGCTCAAAAGAAGGATGTTTTCTTATTCTTGCCATTCAAAGGTGACCATTTAGCCAACCTTTCATTCTCATCAGTCGAATACATAAAACATTCAGTTATATAGGTTATATATAGGTTATATAGGTTATATAGGTTATATAGTTTAGCCACCGACATAAAGCACAAATTAAAGTCTGCTCTGGCTCGAACGTATGCGGCTGCGCAGTTGCGCTTATTTCAAACCAACAGAGGACTAGTTCTCCGCAATCGCGAATGTAGCTTGCCAAACTCTTCTGCCTCCCACGTTGTTTACCAGTTCACTTGCAGTTGCAGTGACGTTTACATAGGCAGAACAGGTCGACAACTATCTCAGCGAGTCGCCGAACACATTCCGAAATGGTTGAAACAGCACATGACGCACCAGCCTCAACCTGTTGCACTGACGGCTCGAAACCCAACGTCATCGATTGCTAAACACCTCATGACAACAGGTCATCAAGTTGACCCATTAAATTCATTCAAGATACTGTTACGCAATCGAGACCCGATGCTATTAGCTTTTTGTGAAGCGATGCTCATCCGAACTTACCAACCGAGGTTGTGTGCACAGAAGTGGTTGAGGCAACCTATCGGGTTGCCATGGTCGTGATTGCGTAATACTTCGTGTGCTTGTATGTGTGTCCAATCCCTGTCTGTCCTTATTTGTATGATGTATTTAACTTGCATGTTTTACGTTTGCGACCGATGAGAGTAAATGAAATGTTAACATATCGCAATATATGTCTTCTTTCTGCTCTAATGAAGATTATATGATTGTAGGGTAATGGGTTTTAGGTGAAATTCCAGATGTGTCATTGTTGGCGGACCTGAGATGACCAGTATTCATAATATCATGTTTCTGGGATAATTCTAGTCTGAAACATTTGTGTCCTCATGACGTTATAAAATAATCAAGTGATTGTCACGCCGTGTCACAACAAACAAAACACGAGTACAAGTCTTCAACTTTTTGATGCGTTGCGTAGTACAAGGATGTTTCCTGGTCGGAATAGTCCCAATTGGTTCCAACTGAAATTTTGTCAGATCTAGTGGAAATTGTATACTTTGGATGAAGTGATCACTTGGAAGACAAAATGACACTAACGGACCAGTTCAGCCTAATAAAGCGAGGGTTTGGCGTTCTGTCCAACTTTAGGTCAAGAACGCCTTAGGCGATGTTGTCAATGAGCGGTGGAAACACTCAGCATTCCTGCTAACAGCTAGGCAACCGGCAGTCATTTGATGCGTCCATAACCCAACGGACAGCTAAGGCTATAGAAAGAGGTGGTCAGAGATGCGAATGATATTAGCGTCGCCTAGTAAAGGAAAACATACTGCAGCAATTCAGTGCCTGCGGAATGTTCCATCATCTACGTCAGACGAAATGTTTTTCAGATAACCGGTAACAAGCAGTCGTGTAAATCTGTCGACCCGTTTAGTCTTGAACGTCAATCTGTTTGCGGGAAGTAACTGGCTAGCTAGATCGATTCAAACTTGAGAACCGTGTGTGTGTGGAATATTCAAATTCCCAGTGAAGCTGATGATCTGTCGACGTACTCTGCTGCACTAGCAATAGTGAATTGATTTAGTCCACTGGTGTACTTTATTGTACCACTTAAAAAATAATTGATATGCTTGAGTATGGTGCGGACACCAGGTTGAAATTAGAAATGTAAATAGGGAAAAGGTGGGTTGTGACTGGCAAGAAACAGGTAAGGGTGTGTAGAAATGGTGGAAACATTATACACAATAGTCCGGTAGTAAAAGGCAAAGGAATTGAGGAACACTGAAAAGAAAGGATGTAGATGGATGATTAGTTGACAGCTAATTCCCGAATTTTATAAATCTCCACAAAGTCTGCATTCTACAGACTAAATTCCACGTTAACATGTAGTCCTAAGAACAAGTTGGCAATTAAATCAGACACCGCACTTTCGTAAGTAAACAGTTGTTTCCGAATGCGTTACGAAATCCAGATACCATATTTCTTGAAGAAATTCGTTGTTCAAACTGACGTCGAAGGCGCAATGTAAATAATGTGATTTACTAAAGTGATGGCGTTCTTATTATCTCGCGGGTGGCAAAAGCGCCAATTAGAAAAACAGACAACTAATTACCCCCGACCAAATGACACAGTAACTGTCCTGTTTACTCCAGTCGGTGACCCCTCGACTAGCGCTTCTCTCCAATTAGAAATCACAGAAATCCTTAACCTATTGAGCGGCATTTTGATTACTGATGAGTAGTAGGGGAGTTAGATTTTCATACAGATTGAACACCGCCCACAATTGATCGCAGTTGTCACATTCCCATGGACTTTCCAGTCGACTCCTTTCGAAAAAAAATATTAGACTCGGGTTTCGCTCTCATTACAGCTTATTCATGGTGACCTTCGCATTGTTTCTGTTATTCACGATGAAAATATGATTAATGTGACTATGAAATTGTCAGCGTTATATTCTTATATGGTCGTAGATCACGGAATGTTTGCTACTCAGATTTATGGGTGCTCAGTGCGAACATTTTCGTGCCCCCTAATTAATGCGGTTAAATTGGTCATATCCATTGTGAGGTCTCTGACAATATGAATGATGCGCTGGTCTCAAATACCAGAAGGCGGTCCGGACAAGAAAAAACGCAACTGTTAAGCTCCCATAGAAGAGAAACTGGAGTTTACTGCTTCCTTATGAAGTGGGCTAGCTATAAGGTGTGTGTTGTGCAATTTTAAATAGTTTAACTTTCCGAACTTTCACTCAAAATCCGTTACATCCATGCTATTGCTTTATTTGTTACTTCTTCAAAACGTATTTACAAAACATATTTTAAAATCTTCTTTATAGTGCAATTTTCTTAATCCGTCACTAAACAATCGATTGGTAGGATGTCGTTAGCTTCAACCTCGTAACGCTTTGCTCGACAGCTTAAGTACCAAGTTGGGATATTGCTCCTAAGCCGAATCGGTAGCTACGTTCTTTGATAAGTAATTCACAAGCCAGCACATATACACAGGTTTCATGAAGATTTGTCACGAGGCAAACCGCGTAGTGGTTGATCTAATGTTTGGGAATGAAATTAAAAGTCTACTCTACACATCGTGTGAATGGTTAGCCATGGACTGTCTGTCGACTGAATATTACGTCACACGAGCAATGCTAAATGTTTGTGCGTGGTCCGAGTGATAACAAATAAGCTGTGAAGACAGAAATCACACGGACAGAAAATACTTCTTGCAAGAAAGCAGGTTAAGATTGTGTAATCTAATTGCAATCGAATCGGCTGTCGATGCGCGATGTTCACACGAATTCGCCATGTCTGCCCCTGTTCTGACTAATTAAGTGAGATGTTCGAAAGTGCAAACATAAGTAGATAACAACAGACAATGAAATCAGTATGATTTTATCTTGAAAACGGCCACGGTTAATTTGTAAAATGAAATTACCTTTGAGAGAGATTCTTTCAGTAGGTTCAGACAGATCTGGCCGTTTACGGAATGGTTTAGTAAAACACACTTTCTCTTCCCAATGGATCAGATAGCGGTTGAAGTGTAGAATAAATCTTCATTAATTTCAGTGTGGAGATACACATGTGACGATTCAAACGTTCGTCGTCAAACATTCGAAAGTAGTCAAGTCTAACCTTGTAAGTTTCCCTAAAGACACCAATTAAGTTTGCCACTGAGTTTCCTCTGTTCATTTAGTCAAAACCGAAAGAGGAGATATCGCGAGATGTTAATATCTCGATTTACTGTCATCAGTCGCCAAAGTAAAACCAGCTGAACGAACCAGACACATCGTTTTGCCTTGACGTACAGACTTGACGCAATTATTTGGGACACCAAACAAAGTATCATTGTGAGTTGGCCACCAGAATGATTCCAGCGGAAAGAAGACTCTCCGGCGCTCGTGGTTGGTGCTAGTCTTATAATAGCTGATTTATTTTGAAATACATTCTTTTTGAATTTGATAGGCAAAGGGTAAATTTCTATTTCTCGCACTATCCTCTGATTTTCGTCTTCGTGATCTCTCTGGTGTTGACCCTCTGAAACAGAAATGGTTTTTCTTTTGGTTCGGCATTCTGAACCTTCCGACGCAAAATAAATGTATACCAGAATTCTGCGCAATGTGCAGCCTGTAAACGTTCTATTAACACCACTTTCATGCGTTTTCCGCTTGAGTAACATTTGGCCAGAAACCGCTAAGTTTAAAATTGTTACTTGAGTGGCCTGCGATAAACAAAAATGCATACAAAATTAAAATGTTATTTATCCAACGTAATACTCACTCGGATTGTCATGGCCCATAACTTGGCATTGACCATAAGTGGTTTATGGACGCAACCGTGTCTTCATCAACTCTCTTGATGGCTCACATCGAAAATCGCTAGTGAAGAAACTCAATTGTAAGTTTGGTTAGCTCATTTGAAAAATACCACTCTTCCGTCTGTTTGAGGCCTAGGAATATCAAGTATGCGCAGTTCGACATTACGCAGCATACCGTAAAGCTAACACTTGTCATATCAGCCAGGAACAATGATAGCAGTAGTTTTGTCTACTGCATTTTTAATTCTGAACCAATATCCTACAAAGGAAGAGAACCGTGTTATCCGAATTGTGCACGAAGTGATTAGTTGAGTGCCACGCCTCACCCAACTGGGTTTTCTAAATAATTAAAGGCTGACTAACTAGTTGAAGTTGAGTTTCGGCGGGGGGTGGGTGGCGATTTTGGTTTGTACGGAAGGTTGCTGGTATTGTTTGGGCAATCATATATTCCGGACATCACCGAAGCTGGAAAATTGTGATCAGTTTAGAGTCGATCTTTTACTCAGAAAAGCTTCATAAAATAGTGAAAAACTTATGTAATGTTGAATGTCTCCTGTTAGCCCTCCTATATCAATGCAACCTTGCTTATGAAATGCCCCAACGTTGATTACATGGGATTCATCAAACCAATAATATTATTGGGAAAACAAAAGCACATCGGTTATTGTAGACAAGTTATTTCAGGTCAACATTTGCTCTTCAAAACCATGACAATTGTCCATTTTTCTTGATGTAAGCTATTATCAGAACCGACGTAACTAACTCTGTTTTTGCTGTCATGAAATTTGGCAAGCCGGGTTAACTAAATGTACTCCACCATTACGTTTGTCATGAAAGAACGTTGCCAAGAACAGCCTGAAGCGATTTCAGTACAAAACAATATTAACCATTGTATAACTTTATAACAGTTATCTTTAAAGTTCCCGTTATTTTCCCTGTCATTCTCCTTTGCTCTTTTTGTTGTGGACTACATGACAGATTGTCATTATATGATGGTAAACCTAGGCATGACATTTCAGAAGTGACTCTCTTTTCTTGCTTTCAGTTCATCTTTTCTGTCAGAACAAATACTGTTCAGGCCTCGTGAATGACGCCCCGGAGAAGACGATTTTGAGCGATCCTTTTGTAGTTGCAGACAATTAACTTCGAAATGTTAACAATTCAAGGTTTAAAGTAACTTCATCTAATTCACAACGTTACTTGCACATGAGTTTACTCTATTCCTCCAGATTTTATATCATTCCGAAAGTTGCCATCAAAGACTTAAGTCTTCGAAATTGGGCAGGTTAGTTTAGTCTGTAACTCTTAGGAACTGATATCAATGTATCATACCAGTTACTTGTGTATCTAGGTCCACAAGCTTTGAAGATCAGTGTGCTTTGTTTTCAAAATATTCGTGCGGAGAGGTACACCTTGTCATCCGGAGAATACTTTGCAAATCATCCTTTTGCATCACGTTCCGGGACATATGCAATATTTTATGTACAGTTCTAATCTACTTGTTTCCTATTATGTTATATTCCTGAATTTCTTGTCAGGTTTCTCACTCATTGGAGGAAGAAATAGACGAAAACCAATTGTTTTGTGCAGCCTCGAGCTTAGGCAGTACAGCAGAACAATTTTAGTGTAAAGTTTTTCTAATCGAATTTAATGATGAATATATTTCTCCGTTTCTTGAAAACTATTCTAGCTTCTATTTCAACACCTTTTATGACGACAAAGATTGTCATCCGTATCAGGACAGACAAACTGTGATTCAAGAGTTTGTACACACACAGGGCCGGATGGCAAGTAATGATTAACATTGCCCCGCAGAAAGCAAGCCATTTCGGATTCCGATTACATAGCAATACTTGAAACGAATTAGCGTGGTTAAAAACATGTTCTCCTCTAATGGTTCACGTTCGTGACGGAAAAGAATAAACGAAATGTTAACACTTCTTGATGTATGTCTTTTATCGTTAGTGGTTTGTTACTTTTAATAACTTCACCTATGGTAATCTTATCCACGTGATTTTCGATTATTCGTACGCCATTCCCCTTGAAACGTTTACCAATTATTTGTGTTGTATCACTACCAGACAAACAGCTAACCTTATGTTTACGCAGACAGAGCTTCAGCATGTTCTTATCTCTCATGTTTGTAACGACCAAAACAGTTGCAGAGTTCACAAATTGCTGGTCAGCTTTTCCTGCAGATTTTATCGCGAAATCTTTAATTACCACAAGGTAATCCACTAGCTTACAACTTTTTTATATGACACCTATTCATATACGGTAAAAACACATATTGTGTGGTTGTCGCTGGTAAACTCAGTACAACTGGTCTTGAAAGGCAACCTATTTTGGTTGTGAGCTCGATTTCAATTCACATTTACCCTATTTAATAAACTCAAACAAACATAAAACAGACATCGGCCTTTATGTGTTTAGTTTAAGAGCAACATCAAGAAACAATTGCATGTATTTACAAACTTCTTGTCTTCGGCTCACAGTGTGTCACTGACGGAAAAAAATTAAAGTTACACTAATTATGATTCCATCAAGGAGATGAATTTTCAACTATTCAAGTACGTACAGTGAGTCGGAGTGAGTGGTTTTGCGTACGAACAAACATTTAAGAAACAAAATTGGCAGGTGCAAAAAGACAAGTGAAAACTTGCTAATTTCACTAATATCCATCTGTTCCACTCACTAGTTCAGAAACAAAGCAACATTAGGTTTACCCTCATAAATCGCCGACATCAAATATACATTAACGTTGAGGCTTTTCGGCCAGCCTCTATCAAAAAGAAACACTGGACTTGAGTCGCGTTCCCGTTAGATCCCGTGAATAGTGCACATCTTTATCATAGATTGCATTCCTGAGGTGAACAGAGACAAACGTGTGCATCACGTATTACGCAATATATGCCACGGTAGCCCAATGGACCACTTAAACAACTGGCGTGTACACAACGCCGTCTAGTAAGTTCATACCAGCACAGCTAACATATGGTTCGACAATGTCAGCCTCTGAGTGAGCATCATTATTTTCAACCAGCCAAATGGATCAAGAGGGTCGTGTTTGTAACAGGTATTTTACGACGTGAGTTATCGTGAGAATTCAAACAGGTGGTTGACCAAGTTGAGGCTGGTACGCTATTAGTTGCTTCGACTTTTTTAGTCTTCGTCCGACCACCCGCTGCGATAGTTATCGATCTGTTCCACCTGTGTAAACATCGATGTAGTTGTGAATGACTTGCTGCATAATGGGATAGACATCACCAAAAACCAGTTCTACGTAATGGCGAGTGGAGTTCGTCCAATTATTCTCTCTTTCATTGTGTCTGAACCCAATTAGACTGCCGTTACAGATCGCACATCAACTGTTAAACATATCATGAAAGCAGGTCACCAGGCTTATGTAAGCATTTCATTCAAAATAACACTACGTGATCAGAACCTGAAAGTTACGGCCCATAACAGAGCGATGTTGGTCCCAATTCAACAGCTGGTTTTCCGTGAACCAAAGTGATTGATATAACCTACTGAGTTACCGTGCCGTTGTTTATACAACA
The DNA here is from genome assembly GCA_013368495.1 of Paragonimus heterotremus. Classification (NCBI taxonomy): domain Eukaryota; kingdom Metazoa; phylum Platyhelminthes; class Trematoda; order Plagiorchiida; family Troglotrematidae; genus Paragonimus; species Paragonimus heterotremus. The sequence continues at coordinate 129,381 of LUCH01000330.1, read as the reverse complement.
TTTTTCATAAATGAGTGCTTGTCCACTTCTTGTCTGTTTATACTGTCCGGGAGGTATATAATTCGTCTATCACTTCCTAATGCTGAGAATAAACGATCTTTTGTCGTATATGCTTACCGTAAAAATAGAGACAATCAGGATAGAACTGATCCTCATGTGCTGACTTGCATTCAGTCTGTGGTTAAAACACCTGACCATGTTGTGATGAAGGAACACAGCTGAAGAGTGCTCCAAGTGCCAGAAGCGAATAATCAAGACTGAGGTTATGGGAAATGCCGTTATTAAATAGAAACCTTTTAGAGGATTGGAGGTGACCTAGGTGAGACGAGGAAATATCATTGAGTTTCGGAAAAGATGTTATATAAGAGTGAGTGTATGAGGGACAACAAACCATAAGAGATCATAATAACCAGTGACGGATAACATAAACAATACGATGCCATACAAGATACGTCCACATGAAAGAAGTCGGGGACCAAAAAGGGGAAATAAGAAGTGATTAACTATGTGATGTAAGCCAGTTTGATAAAGCATGACTGATACACCGATCTAGTCGATTGTGTAACGTCATCACCCAAGGTGTGGGGAAATCGGTTTTCAGTTAGTAAAGAATAACCAATATGATAGCTCGGTGACAGCAGTGCAAAACTAATTGAGTCATTTCGTTGTTTGATTTTCAAAGCCTAAATCTACATCAGCTGCTCATTTGAAAACAAACATTTTCTTAGATTTAAGCGAAACTTTACCACCGAAAGTGAGGAGATTGAATGAAAGTATTTCTTGATGTGCCCCTTGGTTGTTGATGATTAAGGCCAGTGAATGGCCGAGCTTGGAAGTGAAATCCACACAAGCTGTAATAGGAACCAACACGTTCTTTCGAATCTTTTGTAGAAGTTGATTGTATAAACTACTGCCATATGTAACTACCGCCTTTAGCTACAATTTTTTTCGTAATTTGCGGAGAAGCCTTTGCGTGAAAGCAATAAACTCAGCTTCATCTTCCTAAGTCATCTTCGTAATCATCCGACGCAAAATGTGCTGCTGAAACCGAAAGTTTTAGGCATGTTTTTTTAAATGCGTTTTGGAAATATTTATTAGTATACAAGGTGTGCTTCACCATGTGGCCTACAGCAATGTTCAAATAGAGTGCACAGTTGTGTGGTTGATGTTGAGATTATTTCAACTACTCCACGTTTACTGCTACTGAGATAAAAATGGCAGACAGCCTTTAGATTTAAGGTGACATTATTGAATTTCTATATGAAGTACTCAGCGTATTAACTTTGACTGGGCGCTGCAGAAAAGACTGATATCACATGCGTTTGCACATTTCGAATGAGTAACATTTTACGTTTGTATGACACGTTCCACTCTTTAAGTTAGCAGTGGTAGAACCACCATGTACACATAACACTGTCCACAGTTATTGTCCATTCCTAACTGAAACATTATTGAATTTTATAAACATAACCAAACAAGCCTGGAAAGGTAATTTTTCGCATATGGTTACGTGGGATAAACAGCCTTGGGACGCACCAACCAGCCTTTCCCAAGCACGCGTTGACACACGCCTGTGCTGATTGGTTCATGTGGTCTTCGGCTGCACATACACGACGACAACTGAAGCCGTATGGTTTGGGAAGCACAAACAATACCGTACATTCTATCCAAGTTGATGAACAGAAATGTTGGAAGTTTAACATATGAGGTCAACTACATAAGCACTAGAACAATTGTTATCGGCCCCCGTCTGTTTACTGGATTAACATGTGTGAATGTATCATTTATCACTGGAGCTAAATCCTCACCGAACAATGTATTACACCGACACGGACTTGATTTCCTAATACAATGAACTACTTGGGTAGAAATTTGGAGTCACTTATTTCTCATATCTTCCAACTAGTCGTCGTTCAGTTACTTTTTGGCAAATTGCATGCTCAGTTCAATTTGGAGTTGTCTGTCACTGAAGAAAGTCCACCTAATACACTAATAGGCAATTTACATAACCTCTCTCCAGTGAAGGGTTTGACGGAGTCTTATTCTACAACAAGTTCCACGTTCCAGTTGCTCTCACAAACAACACTGTTCTGGTTGAACGATACATCCGGTGAGTTGTTTACCCGTGTTCCCATTGACCGAGAGAGCGTTTGCTCAGAAACGCATTCCACTTTAGGTCGAATAAATAAACCCGAAAAACCATTGAGTTCTTTATCGTTTGAAACACGTCTTTCAGATTTTCCGGACGAATCAGTTTGTCGTATTCAGCTCCAGGTATTACATTTCACTCAAGGCTCACTGAGTACTCAAGAAGACAGCCAATCACATCGGGTGATAATTTTGGGAATAACAATCCTAGATATAAACGACAATCCTCCAAGCTGGTACGAGAATGCTATACATATATCTATACCTGAGCATTCGCCAATAGGGAGTCGGTTTCCACTCCCGGCTGCGTTCGATCCAGATTGTGGTCTTATGAACACTACTGTTAGCTATTCTCTGTGGGATAGTGCCAACCGGAGAGAACTTGGCACTGAATACACAAGCCAATATGATCATGATGCATTTCAACTAGATACGGAAACCATCCCAAACTCAAACTCTGCTGAATACGGCCACGCTCTTTGGAATGGACATAGTGTTATGTGCACCAGAAGGTCTTTCAAACTATGGTTACGCATTGTTCGTGATTTGGATTACGATGTTACCCCGAACTTGTTGACAGGACGACGAAATTATCACAGCGGTAGTCTGCACATGAGACAATTCCAACTACAGTTAAGGGCAACTGATGGGGGTCAACCGGTTGCATTAACAGGGACAGTAGTATTAAACATCAACGTTACAGATATCAATGATCATGAGCCAGTTTTCAAGTTGAGGCGATCGAAGCAAAAAGAAGGCGAAAGTAAACCTCCAACGAATCAAGTGCAACCGGAAGAAGAGGTTATTCAAGTAGAAGAAAATAGCTCGGTTGGTCGAATTATTTATACCGCACAAGCAACAGATGTGGATGAACTTGACAACAGCCGACTGAGCTACTCATTGGGTACATCAGCTAGCAGTCTCGTTCGATCAATGTTTGAAATCAATGCAAAGTCCGGTGAGGTATCGTTACATCAATCACCCGATTTCGAACAATATAAGTCATTCAGTGTTCCGTTGACGGTAACGGATGGCAAACATCGCGCCTCCTTAAATCTATTAGTGTTGATTATCAACCAAAACGATCACCAACCAGTAATCACAGTTCAACCGGTGGGACAACCGAGAAGGGAGGATAACAACTTTTCTACACAAAAATCACCCTCTTCTGTCAAAACTCATTTTGGACATCCAAAATCTGTCAAACTATACATCACGGAACATGAACCACCTGGTAGATTTATCGCAACTGTTACTGTTACCGACGTGGATGATGCAGCCAGTCAGGATAATGCCCCTGCTCTGAAATCTCACTCACAAACCTCTACCTATCAAGGCGGATATGCATATTTGTCAAAAGACACCGACAGTGCTATTCGATGTCAGATTAGCCACACAGGCTTTGGTCTCAGTCCGTTATTTGAAGGGGCAGTTAACCAGTACAAACTACTTACCAAAACGACATTCGACCGTGAACAACAATCAGAACAGTTTGCCACACTAACTTGTTTCGATCGTGGTCAGCCGCCACTGTCAACTCAATTGGGGTTGCATATTTTGATTGAAGATATCAACGACCATGTGCCTGTTTTCAAACATAATCGTATGGTGGTCGACTTCAAAGAGAATGAACCTGTCGGCACAAAGGTTTATGTTGTCGAAGCGACAGATCCGGACTGGGGACTGAATGCCCAATTAGGATTCAATCTGGCTCCAGAAGATACGAACGACTTCATCATTGACCCGATAAGTGGAGTTGTGACAAGTTTACGTTCGTTTGACAGAGAACAACAAAGTCACTTTAACCTAACCGTTTTTGTGAAGGATCACGTGGACTATACGAAACATACGAACGTATCACCCTATCATAATTCGGTGACCGTGACAAGTGCTCCTTACCAATCAGAGGATCTTAACAACATTGGGGGACACGTGATCAAAGGGAATTTAATTGTTCACATACAGGATGTGAATGACTGTCCACCGGTGTTTGCAAATTCACTGTATCAACTTTCTGTCTCAGAGGATGCAAAAATAAACCTGTTGATTGGTCAGATCAAAGCAAACGATAGTGATGCAACCGAAACAAACAACCAAGTGAGTTGGCCATTGGATTATGAGGTTGAGTAAACTGTTGTCAATCCTGTATGCACCAATTTTTCCCAGTATGATCTGCTTACTTAATTTCTAACGTGAAACTATCGTAGTGACTAAAAGTGGTCAAAGGTTTCAAAGCTGCATTGTGTAAAATACATTGAGAATTGACTTACACTGCCTAATCCAATCATAATGTACGAACGAATTTTCACCAGATTTAAAATGACAGTTTGAGCGTCGTGTTTAACATGCCCTCAGTAAATGAACTAAGAAGAACACATCGTTGCGAGCTAGTTTTACTACTGAACGCTTCGAAAACGTCAGGTGGCCTTCTCCACTAGATTCGTGATCAAAAGCCGTACTTTTTAAACATAGGGTCTGAAGAAATAAATGTGAAGAACGGAAAAACCAACCCATTAGGCCTGTACATAATAACTGGGTTACACAAGTTCAGTTTTACTAGACGACGGTTTCGCATGTTGTTGGTTGTATAATCTATTTACTTAAATGATTTATTCTAAATTCCAATACCGAGGTGCTTGTGAGCACCTTAGTATACTTCCGGTGTGTATTTAAATACTCACTGCAAATAAGCATGGGCCCCAGAGACACGCAGATGAGAATTCATAGTGTTTTGTGGACATAAAGATAAGTCAAGGGTAAACATAACACTATAATGATTTGAAGTTAAGAATATATAGCTTACTGTGGCCAGTTATTATATTATGCTTTCCGTGAACAATTACGTCTTAGAGATTCATGAAAAGTAACGCCGAGTCTTTTCAGATTGTGTACTGGTTGAGGGGTGATGAATGCTGAAAACCACTTGCAGGAATTGTTGCCAACATCCAGTATATAAATCCTTGCAATAATGTACACAAACTAATATATCTGTTGAAATCAGTTGTAGATTTTATCTCATTGAGTAGTAAGGTTCCTGTGAATTTATTAACTTATCACGCTTGTTAACAACGTAGAGGAAATCTTATTTCCTAGTATCAGCAATAGGTATGTTGGAAGACAAATGGCGTCAACATCATCCTCATCATAGACAGCAAAACATCACTATTTCACATTGATGCTTGACTACCACACAATCATAAAGGAAAAAGCCTATATCAGACGAGAGTAAAAAAAAAGAAGGGGAGGGCAATTGACCTAACTACTAAAAATAGCTACGTCTACATTCAAAAATATAACATCAAGGCGCCTACGCCTTGCAAACAAATAACCGAGCTGTACGTGAAAGTAAGGCGCCATCAGCAAGACAGCTTCCTTACGGCTTTCACTGTTCCGCGTCATTGTCTGCACTCACTTCACAGACAACTCGGCCAAACAACGACGACATTCACGCCGTTGACCTCGGTTAGCCGCCATCTCACCTAGCGTTTCAAGCCACCTACTCTGTGAGTCGCGAGGGCTCCAGCCCGGGAGATGAACCCGATCTACAGTGACTAACCCCTTCGTGAATGATTTCATTTGTCTACGCCAGATCATCATCTGTCCACCTCGCACCTTACGCCAACCGGCCGCAGCGTCGACAGTGTTCGATGTGACAAACGACTATCTGGCATCCTTAGTACATGACTTAACCACCTAAGTCTGTGCAAATGTGGTGACTGAACGAAAGAACCCGATTGGCAATCAATGCCAAACACCCGTTTCCTAACCTCGTCGTTGCTCATTCGTTGTTGCCACCCGATATGAGCGAGTGAACGCAGAGACCGGTGGTCAAGTATCTGAAGACGATTCACGTCCGCTACCCTGAGCGACAATGTTTCGCTATCGTAAAGTAATACAACCTTCACTGTTGTCTGATATGCGCGATTCTTAAGCTTCAGAGAGACACCTTTCTGTCACCATAAGTGCCTCAGACTAGTAAACACCGTTCTAGCCTTGGAAATGTACACCCCTATTTCAATCCCTATACCTCAGACGCCACCGGCGATGCAGCTTCCCAGATATACAAACCAGTCAAGAACCTACACGACTTCGTTATCTAACATTAAATATACGTAATTACAGCAATCCAGCAGAAGCGCTTTGCATTTTGAGACTGCAAAACGCATTCCGACATACTTAGCAGAACGCGAAATAACGTTTAGCGGTGTTTGTGCAGCCTGAAAGTTGTCAAACAGCATAATCAGCATAATGGAGATCAGTTAGCCTTCCACCAGGTAGGAGGTCAATGCCGGCATCTTGTGAGTGCCGTAAACAGTCCTCCATTATTCCATCCATGATTAAGTTCAACAAAGATGATGAAAGAGGACAGCCTTGACGTATGCCGCTCGTGGTGCTGAAACTGTCAGATAATTCACTGTAAACCCTAACCTGAGCCGAAATATTGGGATAAAGTGCCGACAGTATGTTCATATACTTGGTCGGTACACTCCTGCGTTTAAGTGACTCTAAACGTGTAGGTTGATCCACCGAGTCGAACACATCTTTATAATTGAGAAATATGGCAATTGTTGGCCGGCGGTATACATGACGCTGCTCCAAAATTTGACGAAGGGTAAAATATGATCTATACATCCCCGGCCAGTACGAAACTCTGCCTGTTATTCTCTAATGTTTGCTCCTCGAGCTACAGTGAGTCGACGAATTATGAAGGATACCACAACTCTGGTAATGACTGGCGTCAAACTAATTCCCCCATGGTTTCCGCAAGAGCCACGGACTGTTTTCTCGAATATGGGAACTATTATCGCGTGACCCCAGCACGGAGGAATGGTCACCGTCAACCACACAAGTTGGAACACCTGAGTTAAGGCCTCTACTAACACCTCTGCACCCTATTTGAAAAGTGTCAGCAAGATATCATCTAGACCAGCAGCCCTATTACGTTGGAGAGCCGGGATGCAATTGTGAACCTCAGTCTTAGTGGGTGGTTCTAAATCTACCGACCAGGGTGCTACGTCACAGGTTTATGGCGGCAACACAATGGAAGGAGGAGGCTAGCTAAAGTGACTCTAAATGAGTTCCGTTCAACGCTCTAGCCTTCTGCACTGATTATAAATTAGTGTGCCATCTGCCTCGTTAATAGCTTCACTGACAGACGGTCGCTTGGGACCAGTAGCGCGGATCAGCTCAACTAATTTGTCGGTGTTCCCTGAAGCAAAGGTGGTTTCCATTTCCTTAAATTTTCAACTAACCAAGCCTCACGATCAGCCTTTAGACTACGTCTCAGTTTCCTACGGATATCTCTTCTAGACTTATTATGTAGATTACCAGAAAGAACCTTCCGTCTGGTTTCTAACAACTTCAAGGATTTCTCTGAAATCCAATGTTTGTTTAGCCCATGCACCCCTGTGTCGCATGTTATAATACCTGCTTTCTGAATGGCTTGTCAGATTTGTGTCCAGCAGCCATTGGGATCTTCGGAGTTAGTACCACTAAAGCAGCTTTCTAAGCTGGTTTGGTACTTATGTTTTACCGATGGTAAAGTCAGTTTCTCAACAGCTAATCGTTGCTGTCGGTGGAGTCCAAAAAAAGTGAGGACAAAACGACAGCGTATCAACGCATGATCTGAATCCAAGTATGTGCTCCAATAAGAACGACAGTCTTGGATGGAGCCACGCCATCTGTAACTAACAGTTACGTGGTCTATCTGAGACAACGCCTGATTCGGAGCAGGCGGGCGCCAAGTATAGCAACGACGTGAACGATGCCCAAAACTAGCGCTGGCTAAAAATAGCTTATGCTCAGCGCCCACCTGCAACAATCGCCCTCCATTACCTGACCGATGTGACGCTACCTCAAACTTGCCACCTAAACGAAATTTGGCCTCACCAAGGCGACCCACTTGAGCACTCATATCTTCGGCCAGAACGAAAATATCAGAGCCGCATGTCGACCGAAGGAGAGCGGCTGATGTTGCTGGAGTCAGTAGGAGCGTAAGCAGACACAACGAAAGGATTTCTGAAAGTCTTGCGTCTAGAGTTTGTCTTAATTGGACTTGCCAGGCGGAGGGCACAAAGTCTACTGTTAACATGAATTCAATCTATCAATGAGGCTGCACCCGTCGTGCTAAGGAATATACCTACTCCAGCTTGACCTGTAACGGCGGCTGTGGAGTTACCTGAAGTGTATAACCAGTATGGCGTAAACAAGGCGGGTGCTGTTAGTTCCATACGTTGACTACCGTCTTGGATTCTAGTTTCTGAGATACAGCAATGAGTCCAGTGTTCCTGCAAGAGCGGCCTGTTGATCTATTAATTTTAGTGTACGAATGTTGAAGGCACTTATATTAATCCGCATTCTGGGTCTAAGCAAGGGACGAGAGAGGCCTGACGCTGAATGGAAAGAGACGGAACTTACCGGCTCAGTGTCACCACGATTAGATACATCTGTCGTGGGACCTGTAGAGCAACTGTCAGAAATGGAGGTCAGGAGAATTAAATTGGATAGGACAGTGGGGGAGGGGTCATCAGTAGCACGTTTTTGCCTATCCACCCTGCTGTATGCAGCAGATAGGGCTACCCGGCTTATACTGCGAGATAGCCGATGCAGTATGGAATTACCGATGTCATGATTATGCATGGTTGTGTGTGGGCTGAGATACTGCCAGGACACCCAGACCTAGACAGGAAAACGATTAGGGTTCCCAACCAAAGCCTTTGGCTTAAAAGTCTATACCGCAAGGCAGCGGGTGGGTGGCAGCTTACCAGAACTGGTACGTTTTCCAGAAAAAGACGCCATTTTTCTTTCAGCCCCCAACCTGGAAGACCAGGAGACTGGTTCGTCAGTCCTCAACCTATTATCCTGCTTGATATGAGTGACTGTCGGTGTGGTGGCCACACCATCCATCGAGATGCACAAGACGTCACACCACGTCAAGGTCCAGTCTCGTTGTGTGGGTAAAACTCAGTCATTATTATCAACAAGTATAATACACTGAAACAGTTCACATCTTCTGAAGGTGAACAAAGTGGTTTGGATAGCACTCAGCAATATATTCCTCCCTTATGCCAACCGTTTGGCCCTGAAGACACGCAGTCCGTCAAGTGATCACGGCTGGTAGCGTCGGTGACATCCTACATGAACAAACCAGTTCTGTTGATTCATTCTCCTGGACGATTCAGCTAGAGTGCTTGAAACCACAGCATAGGGAGCATTCACAATAAAAATTGAGGTGTGTGACGTTTGCAGTTTTTCAAAGCATCCGTCATTTTTGGGCAAAAGTCATTGGCTTCTGTGACGAAAAATTTATCAAAGCTATGACAGTTAACCGAAAACGTCTAACTTCTGCCAAAGTTACAGTACAGTTTTTAGAAGACCAGTATTTTTCTTGTTCTTTCGCCTTATCGTATTATGGATCTTATCAATCGTCCATACGACCGGCCACCTTACTAGAGAAACTTCTGTGATTAGGTTTCCGATTCATTTGACCTGGGAAGTGGAATTTATGACGATTACATTAAACATACCTAAATCATACATAAATGTGTTTGGCTAAATATCGAACGAAATAACCTTCTGTTTCACTGTCACTCTAAAACATCATTCATATTCACTTTTAACAGAAGTCGAATAGTAGCGATTATTTGTACATTGTAATATTGTGTTACATACCGTTTCGTAGTTTTAAATACAGAACCTGTGAACTGAAAATCACCCACAATCGGTCGTAGCTACCACATTCACATACACTTTTCACTCGGCCCCCTTTGAAAAAGAAGCATTCGACTCGAGTTTCACTCTTATTAGTGCTCGTTAGTAGTGCATATCATCGCCACTGCCGGCACTTGAACCCCGAAGAGGTTGTTCATGAGGCAACCGTATTTATCACTGCTTCATTGACCTCACGTGAGGCACAACCGAATTATCACATGTGAACACTCAACTGCTTTTGCTTGTGAGTAATTATCAGGTTGCCCGATCGCCTCGAGATGTCACATAGTAACTGTCTGTTAATTCCAACCGATGACCCCTCGACTAGGACTTCCCTCCAAGTTGAAATCACATAAGCCATTGAGATGTTGGGCAGTATTTTGATTACTGATGAGTAGTAGGGGATTTGGGATCTTACATAAATCAGACGTCACTTACGGATGATTTTCCATTGATTTTCAATTTATATAAACTGATAAATAATGTGACCAACTAGCCAAAAGTCACACTTTAATTGAAAAAATGAAAGCGTTATAAAAGATCAAAGGCGGTTCGTTCCAGAACTATGTTGATATCTCTGTTCAGCGTGAAATATGACTCTCTGAATTGTTAAAATGTGTGTGCATTGTTTTTGTGTGCTGTTTATCAAGAGACGTGATAACAATTCAGACGTCTTAGATTGTATCTATATCGTCTATCAATTGCGTCCGTTTGTGTGCAGTTTTCCAACTAACAAACCCCCAGTTTGCTCACCGAGTTCATCTCTAAACCATGAACAGATTCAGTGGACCCTATCCGTTACTTCGGCAGAATGCATCCAATGAGATTGTTGATAAAAATACAAATATTCCGCAGTTATTTCAGTCCAACGGTAGGATTAAAACGTGGAATTGTGAACAAATAGGGTTGTATAACATAGTTTAACTTCAGCTGGTGCTCAGGTAAACTTGCTGTTGGAACTCAGGATCTGCTCAATTAATAGTGGGACTACTGATAAGCGATGTTTATACAACATGGAATATACTTTTTTAAGTGAAGCCAGTATCGCAACAACGTAACAAGTACACCTAAATTTATTCACCTGGATGCTAGTCACAGGTATTCTCAGCTTTCATTCTGACAACATGCTGTAGCCAGTACTTTTCAAATTAGGCGTGTTTAGGTATCTAAATAAAACAATCCGATCGTACTTAATACAAAGGCAATGATCGTGAAAGTACAGAACAGGTTCAATGGTTGTTTGTAGTACTGAAATACAGTACTAACCATCTCTCATAAAAGCAAAACCCTAGCCCACAGGTTATTCTAAAAAGGCTTGGCATGGCGGTCTATAAGACTACAAAATCTGTGATCTGTTATGAATACTGTTCAAGTTATATCAGCCTGCTCCCTTATTACTTCCATAAAAGTTTATTTCTTCTGACGTTTGACAGTTTGCTTGTTCCATTACACAAATTGATCCTTTTGGAGAATTCGGCCATTTTTGCAATAAACTTCTGATCATTGGATTCCCATGAGTTGTCGGCTAACCATAAATGTAGAGTTCAACAAGATCTCATTAATAAGTGCTCTTAAGAAGAAAAATCGCTGATGCCATCTGCACTCAATGCAGTAGTTGACTATTTCCAGTTGAAGTTAAGCTAAGTACATCGTTCTTCGCGTATCGTATTGCATGATACGTGTAAAATTCTCGTTAAGATCATACCACGTGACTTGTAATGCTGAAAGAACTGAGTATCCCATTAGAATATAAAATGTCCTTCTCCTAATACTTTCAAGAGCCCACCAGTTGTTCTTCTGCTACTTTGGAAACTGAGTTCTCCGCAAGTCGAAATTATCTTCGGTGTTTGCATGATATCCCAAATAAACCGTGTGTAACTCAGCAGACTAAAGATACAGACCAGTCTAAATTGAAGTTGATTTTCATATAGATTGAACATCACCCACAATTGATCGCAGACTGGAAAGTCTATGGGAATGCGACAGCTACGATCAATTGTGGGTGATGTTCAATCTAAATGAAAATCAAAATCCCCTACTACTCACCTGTGAAGTTGATTTGATTGTAATTATGAGGCATAATGCCATTTTACTTGGTAAAAATAGAAATATTATGTGACATCATATACGTACACATGGCTAAGTTTATACTTGCACAGATAAACGGTATGTACAAAAATATAATGCCGGAGTAACTGTGGAATAAATGTATTGCTAGTCTACATGTAATAATATGACATCATCACTGAGATCTCATACGTTGTTATCAAGTCGGTTGGTCTAAGTAAAAATATTTATTTATTTGAGGTGATAATCTTGTACCTGCTTAAACGGTAGGCAATTTCCCTTATAATGGAGTTTGTGAAGACTGTCAGGGTTAAAACTGAAGAAACTGCGCGAGAATCCAAAACAGGAAAGACTGTTACAACTTCTCCAAGTTGAACCTGAACATCGGGTTAAGATTCGCTATCCAACCCGAAATTAGGTGCAACTGATCTATCACATTTTAGCGCTTAGCGGACTTTGGTTACACGTAAAACTAAGCCGATAGTTTAGATAGGTTGAATTCCGTATCTGAAGCGTAACTTGGAAAATTAAATGATTTCCGTGATTTCAATTGGACGAAGTGTCCTAATTATGTAATCATCAGTTTGAATTGACAGGCGATCGGGTATCCTGATCATTATTAACAAGCAAATGGGTGATTAGCTTGCAGACGTTTCGGTACCAGGCTGAGAAGCGACTTCCGTTTAAGTTTGTGTTAAGTTCCACAGTATAGCTGTAGGTCAGTGGGATTGCAATCCTGAATCTTATTGGAGGCGTTTTCTGCTCTTTTGGTATCCGCAGTGGCAGCGACTAACCCCTCTTTCATAGGTCAAACTATTTAAATACTTACCTTCAAAATCCTTCATTGCAATCACATGACATGTCCAAATTCCTATCAATGATCATAGAATTTTTCATCCTGACCATATGTTCAATGTTTTCCCTAGGTGATGTAATAATCGCCCACCCAGGTTCTAGATTTAGGTTTCATATAGCCAGTCAAATGCGGATATTCTTTGAATTTATCTGATATACGTAACTGCTAGAAAGCTGAGCAGGCATTGGATCCTTCACGCGCATTTAAACTGAGAGTTTTGACGTGCCCATCACGGAATATCTTAAATGTCTAGCGTCTCCAAAGTTCTACTTGGAACCTCCAAAGTATTCTTCTAGTCTAAAAGGACTGGTGTGTTTTTGTGCTCCTTTATGCCCTCATAATGGTGCTGAGCGTTTCTCATGACCACTATTCAGAAGCCGTTTTGGCGAAGTCTCCGATTAGTACTCCACCTGGATTAAGCCCCATATCAGAAGTAGAAAACAGGCAAGATATTATACACGGAAACTGATAGCTAACATGTTTTTTCTTCCAGATGTATGATCTCAAACAACTTGTTTGATTTCCTGCTGTGACTATGTGCGTTGAATGTGGCGAATCTCAGTAACATACACTAATTCATGCATATAAGACAACTTTTCCAAAAGGAACATGGTGCCAAATTTTGCTTTTGGTGCAATAACTTGTATTAACAAATATCATCTGCCACATATAATCACTCAAACACTTTTCGAGGCATCACCATCCAGCTTAGTTGCCATTCAATGTGTGTAACAGAAAGCATGATACGCCTGTTGAATAATTGCCACCAATGCTGTGTGTGGTGTTAAAATTTGCGCCAACTTCCAGTCTATTTCTTGTTGGTGCACTTTGTTAGATTGTCAGCCATTTCTGGAAGAGAAGGACGACAATAAACGAGGTGATAACACTTCGTAGCGTTTATTTTTCTCGCTGTGATGATGTTGTTATATTGACTGCAAGACCTTATATGATGGATTATGAGCTAGCTAATACAACATGCACATTTCGGTGCCCAGTCGAAATAGCGCCCAAAGGGTCAAGACGATACAGCCTGGCCGTTTCAGCATACTTTGACTGGGCTGGTTCGCAAGGTGTCATTATTCTTGACTACAGCAAAACAGTTTGTCGTATTTAGGCATTTTATACTTTGCGGACGGTACGTACATTAATTTTCCCCCGAAAGACTCATACGTAAAACTAGTTAACAGACAGTTTACTTGGTTGTCTGAAACGAGATGCAGCAAACGACCTCGTTTTTCGATCATTCCCCGTTAGACCAAATACATACCGTTTGTACGGAACTGTGTAGTCAACGGCAAATGAAGAAAACCAGTGACAGATTCACAGTTGTTCAACCACATCATAGGTACAAATGAAAACAACATTTCGATATAATTGCGTCAAAATTACCACACAATTAGAGCCATGGCAGTTTCATCGATCGCGTTGTGGTCGGTGGGATATGACAGTTGAAGCGACGCGCTTCTGTGCGCACTAGGATGGATTATTCAGTCCAATTCCGGTCACCTCACCCATAGCCAAAGTTCAGTAGCGGATGGCTTTCGACTGGTTGCCGTGCCTGGTTGACTATTTGGCACGATTTGGCGATAAGGTGACAACCCACATCGCCTCTAGAGAAAACACAGTAACTGTCCTGTTGAAAACAACCCACGACTCTTCGACTAGGATTCCCTCCAAGCTGACATCACAGAACCCACTAACATATTGGACGATATTTTGGTTGCTAGTTAACAGTAATGGATTTCCGTTAATCTCAAGTTGAACCCCACTCAAAATTTATAGGAGCCGTTGCATTCCCATGGGCATTCCAGTTAGTCCCCTGTTGATAAGAAGCAACGTATTTGAATCTCGTTCTCGGTAGACTTCATCAGTACTGCATAAAATTGCTACGCCCGAGACTAGAACTCTGACCACAATTTCATGAGACAACCATGTTTGTCACAATTTGAGACCGCCGGTAACACATTACTGTAACCGTTCTGCTTCAACAGATGATGACTTCGTAAAAAAAATGTTAACCTGTTGGAATGCTTGAAGTGTTAGTAATAGGTTACCTATCAAGTTCATATTAATCTCTCTATCATGAACAATACTCGGCCGCGCTGATAAAAATTCTGCTCCTAATACGAACGACTACCGGTTTAACACATATTCTGTAATCACTAGCCGAGAAGTACAAACAAACACATTACTGGTAGTGAAGTATGTGGGTGAGGAGAATTTTGGCCACACCCGTATGAGACAATAGCGTTCACCAGTAAGTCACTGATTACAAATTAGTTACGAAGGGATTATCATACTCAAACCCCTAGCCAATTCTGCTTTTGAGTAACACTCAGGATGCCAGACTGCCTACATCTGGGATATGTTTACTGTCCTGTTAACTGCACCTGATGACCCCACAGTCGAAACTTCTTTGATAAATGAAATAACAGAAACCACTTGATTGCTCAACCGTATTTCG
The DNA here is from genome assembly GCA_013368495.1 of Paragonimus heterotremus. NCBI lineage: Eukaryota > Metazoa > Platyhelminthes > Trematoda > Plagiorchiida > Troglotrematidae > Paragonimus > Paragonimus heterotremus. The sequence continues at coordinate 114,136 of LUCH01000330.1, read as the reverse complement.
ATTATTTCATGTTAAGTGTATTTTGTTAACAATGTCCGAAGTAGCTTGTAAACCGAAGTGGATATGTGCACTTTCATCACGGGGAAGCCTAGCTCGTGGTGGGTTTAATCTAATAAGGACCACTCGTTGCACCTTCTCTGCTCACCACGACTAAATCGATTTGGTTTCATCAAATTTATAACAAAATGAGATTTGTTTTAGACTTCCATATTCATATTATGCTTAACCTGTTAACATAGTCAACAAGTTTTAGGCTCATAGATTTACACGGAGAAGCCAGTCGATTCCGTTCATTGACCTTGATCGAAATCCGGGTATGTTCGGTGGCTTATAAAGTTGGAGATAAACAAATGTAAATGGTCGAAAGTGTAGCGGAAACCAGTGAGGAGCTGTTTTGTTAGTAGAATTTTTCTCCATGCTAATGTTATTTGCTGTTTACAACTTTTAGCACACTTGGTTTCCCAACAATTGTTTGCTTCATCAATCTTAGGTTGAGCATTGCTTTATTGTGTCGAAGCAACTGGTAAAATTGGTGCTTACCTTGTCTGTACATTCAGGCAAGCGGATCTACAAGTTATACGACAAAAGCGAGAGCTCATTTATTTGGGCACATTAATGTTATTCTAATCTTGACCCGATGTGCAAATATGAAGAATGGCAGGTACAGGAATCTGGGATTCCAATGCATACATCCACGTTAATTCATCATCGGATAACGGTTAATCCAAGCGCTGCTTCCTCAGGATCTCTTGTGACCTCAACAGTAAACCGCGTAATTAGATTGATGTGGGGATCACAGTGAGTTTCAAAGCGAAACAATGCTTGCTCAGTTTTGTACTACAAAATTGTTCCTTGTGCGCCAGCAGGTCTGATGTTTGGCAAAACAAATTTCAAGGCAGTTAGGTCCTTCGTGTAGATATAATCCACGAGACAGCTCATAGCATGCTACCAAGGATGCTTTTCATGAAATCAAGCACGCCTCCACCATGGACACGAATCGATCACATTCCAGCCATGTGCAGCTAACCAGTTTATTCAGGATCTTTCTGCAATTTGATGCAACCACCTGAACTCAGATCATCCTGTTGACCGTGCCTGTTCAGCTCTGTTGCTTGTTCTGAAGGTGTGCACTCTTAACTACAAGATACCTGAGTGGCGTACGAGCGAGGGGGCTTACGAAAAGCGGCTGAAAGCCTGTGACCGTTGTAGGGACGATCATAGATGGGATTTACTTTGCTCTACAACTCTCATGTTTGGTCTGTTGGTAACGAGGCTACTGAAGGGACTGACTAATGTTATCACCTTCAGCACATCCAATTGGTTGGTTGTGTGAACAACGCAGAATTTCTTCTGTGCATATGTCGTGAAACTCGACATATACAATCGATACATCAACCATCAAAGTGTATAGCTTTCAATGGCTGCGTTACTCACCGTGCACCACAGGTGAGCTGACCAACGAAGAAATGATTTACTGATACCGCCGATAAGTGGGTAATTTTCTGAGTTGTTGCGGAAACATGAGATTACAAAGTCCTAACTATTTGATGGCGTGAAGTGATTTGGTTCGGTTTTCCTAATTGGTCGCTGGTAAACACTCACATGGCTGGTTGGGAACGCAATCAATAATAACAGCGTACAACAATGAATCGCACACATATATCCGCAACATGCCAGGCTAATCTGCTTGGCTTTATCTAATCGGTTTTCTCTTTTTCTCTTGACGTTTGTTATATTAGAATACTATAATTTGATGCAGATGGCGGCTAAGACCACAGTACTCTCTGGTCAAACTCATGAACACTATGAATGGCTGGATGTGAGTAATATTGGTGTCTTCCACGGACACCAGTTGAAATGAAATTCTGGAATATGCACGCACTCGGTGACCTTCTGATGTGGATTGTTTTGGTTGTTAGTTGATTTATTTGGTGAATCGCTTTCTTTGTATATTCCGAGCCTTCCCACCACTCCGTCAGTCCTCCAACTAATACCGAAAGCGATGACAGGTGGACTGACTGAATGCTTTACCCACCTTGAGGCTAAAAATCTTCTTTCAATGTCAGTCGCTAAACCTGTATCGTCAAGCTAGTTGTGTGAGAAACAAACGGACTTAATGATTGTACAGTATTGAGCAATCTAGAACACGAGGCATAATCCTGTTGCTCCACTCTCAGTTGTAGATCTACATATACGTTATTTTATTCCGAGTCCTTAAACTGCGCAAGCAGTAGGACAAATTTGAATTGTCTTACACATTTAATGCCACTGTTGTCAGACTAGCTCTTGTTGAACTGTCTTTATTTCAAGCTTTTGGAGGAACTCAGAATTGAGAACGAATAAACGTTTCAAGGACGAGAAATACTGTTTATCCTTAAGATCTGGAAAAGCAAACTGTGACCATGTAACGGAACTTGATGAGATATTTTCGACGGAACCTCATGAATAATTTATAAATATTCCGTGTTTTCTTAAACTGACCTCTTTCTTCTCGTTCCGCTTATCAGTGCCGTAAAAAGGCTAATGCTCAGAGGTTCCCTGGTCCACACTGATTTCAATTATAAACGCCACTAACTTGTCACTGTTTAATCTGGATATCATATATTCATTGTTGCCTTTCTAAAGTCATGATTGAGTGCCGCGTGGTCTTTAGTTTTTTTTCAACTGATCAAAACAGCTGTGGAAAAGGTAGATTTGTTGGCTTTAATTAGAACACATATATGCACACGGTGCGTTCTTGGACAAAACAGGTGATCAGATAGACGACAAATATTGGCCAGCTCGGATCTGACAGGTAAAAGACAGAACCGTCTCTCTATGCGTATTACTTTTACGCATTGGCATTGCGTTTCCGGTTCCGAGTGAACAGGGAGATTTTGCCTAGTGCTATTTGATTTCCACTCA
>LUCH01000330.1:0-110477 GCA_013368495.1 Paragonimus heterotremus | reverse complement strand
TTTGATATAATCAAACAATTCTCAACAACGACAGTAACGCTCAGTAACACTTCACATACTCTTTTGATTGGATACGTATCCACCGTAATTGCAAACCTACACCAAGGTGACATTGACATATTGAATGCAAGCCCACTAGCGGATGTCAAATTTCCTTATCCAGTCATGTGACTAACCGTATATTTGCTAAGTCTGATCATCACAAGATGTAGGCAATTACAGATGGTCGACACGTTCTCATTGAAAAGTTCCGATCAGCTTTGCGCTTTTGTCTGAATCACCTTGCATGAACTTCTCCCGCACCGATCAAAATACAATTGAACTTTCAGATGAGACAAATCGGTAGTGCCTAGAATGACATAGATGATGTACTATTCAACATATGTGCCTCACGAGAGCATGGATCGATATTCGGACCCCAGTAAGCATACACTGTAATGGGTAGCTGTGACTAGAATGGAACTCGATCACACAATGCATACACAAATGAAACGGTCTGGCGTGTATGATCACTGGTATTTAGTAGACAACATTCACTCTGAACAACTTTGATATCGCAGAATGTTAGGCCTAACGAGGTGGTCGATTTCACACGTCAGTTGCTTAAATGTTTATTTGAACATATTGCATGGGTTATACAGAGCATGCGGTATGCAGATAGACAATAGGTAGGCTTTGTTTTCTAATGGGACTCCAGAGGTTAAATGACCTAGTTAGGAAATTTGTAATGGTAAAGAGTCGCAACATAACATTGGTGTGAGTTTATAAGGTCAGAACACTTAGGACACAGTCAGTAAACCAAGCTGACTCACAGACGATCACCGAATGTTGGTACGTTATTGCTGTCTGCATTGCTAATATAGACTGAAGGGATAATCGAAACTCTTAGAGACTGTGAGTTACAAGCTAGTACATCTGTGCGGTTTATTAGGATAATTCGGACTTGCGTACTGTAATATCTGTGGATCAATTGTCATGATACTTGCCCTATACGAATATAGACCGTGGCTTTAACGCCATTGTTTTCGGTGACACACATCACTGACTAGATCAAACAAAAGGAAAATTTGTGTCGAATGCTTTCATTCAAAATGTTGTAACTGGCAAGTCTGTTTGAAAGCGACGGCTGCTACAATTGTAAACTACTTATCGATGAACATTTAACACAATTTAACACTCGCATTTTTGACAAATATGATGCGGATGATGATGGAATTATTTAAATCACAAAACTTCAAGGTGACTGTTAGAGGTTGTTGACAGAAATATGTGTGTACATCGGTTATGGCATGTGAAATACATTTGAAAAACTGAAGAGTAGAATTAAACTGAGAAACTGGTTTTCACTTAGATCTCATGTGCCTTGGGTCGACAACCAATTAACGGAAGATATGTGGTTAACACATTTGTTGTGCACCGAATTAAGACATATACCAAGTATTCATGTATGGGTTTACGGAGAGTTAAGGTGGTTTTGGGAAGCTCTGGTCAATCGGACTGCAATAATATCACTATAAGCTAGTGCCAAGCACCCTGTCTTTCACTAGGTTCATAAAGCTTTCACTTTTTGTCGGAATTAAGTTTGAGTTACTTTTGATACCTAATGGATCTCTGAGGGTGTGTTCAACGTATAGATAAACTAGGAATTGCGCTGCTCTGAATCACAGATTACGAATGCAACGAATGCCATTGGTCAACTAATCACGACACACAGCTTTCGAAAATATCATACTTTGTCTTAGTAATTATTCACTATCCTCATATTTATGAAACAGTCCAATATACATCACCTTCAATGCGATAAGGATTTCACGGGCTGTAGTTTTATCAACAATGTATTGTGTGTAAGGTAGGTGGATGAATCGTGCACTATGGAACAGATTCTACTAAAATCACGCTTAAACTGCCATAGTGATGTCAAAATTAAGATACTATCATCCACGCTGAAGTCTTAATGTACCACTCGACGATACAATTTATATTTTTGGTGAAATTTAAAAGATGACTTCACCCGTTGAATAAAGTTAGTAAACAATGATTAACTTCTGTGAGAACAGCTAAGTTCAGCTAGCAGTTTCCTCCAGTCTGTGTTGAACAATATCTGTACGTGAAGCACATGAAATTGATGCAAATTACTGGCTTAAAGTGTATACTCTTGATGAAGTTCATTCACGTATATTAACGCAATGGTCCAAATTAGTCACAATGAGACACCAAAAAGCCCTTCAATTGTGTGCTTGTGTGCCTTCTTATTTAAAGGCAAATTTACTTAATTCCGGTATAATACAACAGTTGTTCAGTGGGTAGCTCATGTACAATTATATAAGTATACGTAATTTATAGGTCAAGTTGACCGTCTATCATAGCGACTGATTATTATCAGTGGTATTCATGTTTACCAAACCTTAAACATTTGGAACCAGAACCGTTCACCCCAAATATGCGAAACCGCAAAAGTCACAAAACCAACGTGATCACAAATACACTCACGTCAAATGACTGATGCATAATTTGAGACTCCAAATAAGGCAAAATAAGAATACATACCTGATATACGACCGGCTCTTTGACGACCTATGTGACAGTTATTGCATTTCTTATCGGTGTTTATTCAGTCCGCAGCTTTAAAAAACTAAATATTTCATCTCACTTTCAATGTCACTTTTGTTCATACTTAATCGTACTAGGTTTGTTACACATTCATACTTTTTATCTAAAAATGTATAAAGTATCCATGGATACAATTCTTCATCGGTTAGGTTTACAGTAACAGGGTGACGGGCAACTTTGTCCTCAAAAGGGTTCTAGAGCGTTCGTGTTTCCCATTAAACGTTTTGCAGCAAATTCACACTTTGCTCTGAATGATGTGAAATTATGTTTCAGCAGGTTTTAGTTCACTGTTAAGCCTAAGTTGAGAGGTGAACAAATATCTAAACATGTTGCTTAAATCCACTTGTAGGCAACCTTTTCAGCTTAAGTACTCTTCAGACATGATGCATGCTTTTAATCAAAACTAGTTTACCTCAAATAAAGGTTGTCAGGCTTTTTCACGTAGGTGAAGAGTTAGTCGAACTATTGTTAGTCTAGCTTGTAATAATTGTGTTCAAAACGGTTTCTCGTTCAATTTCCACTTTCAACACAACGTAGTTAACACCAAGGGAAGTTGTTAAACTTATAAAAAGCAAAGCTCAAGGGTTGCATGTAGCTTAGGCCTATAAAGAAATATAAACTTGCTCCACTTTACTTTAATGTTCATACAAAATCTTGATGGACTGTTTATAAACCTGCCCTCATAAGCTGGAACGAAACATCCTTCTTCAAAATCATCTTTCTCCTCAAATTACATGACGTACGTTACTGATTTATCCTTGGGCAATACCGTAGTTTTTGCAGACTACATATGTTGAGTGGGTAAAAAGAACCTTTGGCTGCATCATGAACTGTTAGAACCATTTTAAAAGCTAGTAGTTAGGGAAATTAACCACTTTTCGATTGTCAGAATGTACCCTTAGAAATTCAGTCCGAATATCAAGCTTTTTGGACTTACTTGAATACAAAAGGAATGCTCTTGTTCACGTCCCACGTTTGGCTGTAAGTATGAGGTTACTCAACACCAGGCACAGAGAAACCTTATCTACAATAGTCTTACCCCCACGTAATAGGCAAACGATTCCACCAACCAATTCACAGGCAGCGCAGATTGACCTAACCACAGTAAATCCCACGTGACCTCTGTTCCTTTGTTAATGTGATTTCGATTACAACACTCCTGAGGAAGGCCACCCGAGGTGGTTGAAACGTAGAGTATTACAACTTGCTCATAACGTTGTGTTATTCTCAATCCATTTATCAATAACATGTTAAACACGACGCCCAAGCTGTTTGACTTCATTCGTACAAAATTTGGTGCGGATATCTTACAAATGAGGTTACTCAGTTCATATATTCCCATCATGCAGGAACACCGCTTCTCGACAGTCTTTTTGATCTCAAAAACCGTTGTTAACAAATTAGCCGGGAAAATAATTTGCTCAGGACGCCTTTTGAAACAGTCTACTGATAACATACACACACTTGACAAACGTCAAAACACATACGGATGTTCTGCACAAGAAGAAGCAGACACCGTGTGTCAATGTCCGTTACTCGTTCAGCGTGTCTTACTAACTTCCAGTGGAGTTTTTTTCCAAATATTGACCATAATTACAACTGTTCCCACATTCCTTTGAGTAGGCTTCGTTAACAAATCACATCTAACTGATCTCCTGATCATTCTACGTTGTGTTGATACTTTTCGAGATCACCATTTTCGAAATTTGAGGAAGATATAAATTATACCGGGACGTCTTTTATATACACGCACAAAAATTGCACAGATATGCTCGCTGGGCAAGGCCTGATAGATAGTATTAATTTTAAAGTTTATAAACAGAAACAGAAAATTCGGAAGCTACCCAGCGCTCATTCTTGTTTGCCTCCTACAAATAACGAAATACTCCATTCTATTAAGGTAATGAGCGTGAATTGGTTTGTTAACCTCATGAAGACGCTGCTATCCAGCTATATATGAAAATAAATGTGAGTTTACATCAGACAGTCAATGTAGAGTTATTGGTTGAAAGTTAAATTCAAGTTAGTATGAAGCGAAATAATAAATTGATCCAGGATTTGTAATACTAAATTGTAAATCAAACGTTTCAGACTTAATTTTCTGGAGGCTTTGGTATCAGTTCACGGAAGCTTGTAAATTAATACCCTGGAAATGTTTAACTAAATAACACTAAACACTATTCATTTCGAAAGGGAAAAATGATAGAGTACCTCCTGACTAATTAACTAATGTGCAATCATAAATACTGTTCGAACCGTAGAAAAAATCGATCTGCATGAACTATGATTGCACTTACAATTTAGCATGATGTCAAAATGGTTAAGCATTGTTCATTTTTCAGTAATTTAGTGCAAAGTAGCATGGAACAACGGTAGAAGCCTACACTATAATATTTTTCCTCAAAAGAAGTTTCATAGAAAATGAAATTCACCCTCTTCTAAAATGGAATCGTATAAGGTCTTAAACACTGATCTTCGACAATCGTAACAAACATTTTGTAACCAAGATTTAGGCATATAAATTAACCATAATTTGCTGTGTTTAGAATTTCCTCAGTGAACGTCAACCCAAAAATGGGAAACCTACTCAAAGGAGCAATGTTCTTTTCAATTTCTCTACGTTATCTTCTGTTCGTTGATGTTTTTCAGTAACATTGTAAAACATTTTAATGGAGCATCTGTGTGAGACAAAGTACACTCCTAATGGTACCGAAGAAGAAAACGCTAAAGGTAAAAACCATTCGATATTTTCAAAACGTCATATGGAATGTGTTTGCACAAATATCTGTTTTTACCGCACGTAATTTGGGGTAATACAAAAAAATAGTAATTGTTTGACAACCTTCTTACAACATATATGATAGCAGAAACTTTTTAGACAATGAAGCCGTTTGGTTATAGCTTTCAGCTAAACAATTTTCAACCGATTCGTGTTATACGTCTGTCTAAACATGTTGACGTTTCTTTGTTATGTTTGTGCGAGCAGCCAAAATTGTCTGTCAGTTGACGTAAACTTAATATGAACTTTTATCACGAGTTTTGCTCATTAAAGGTGGAACAATGATGAGCACTTTTAGTTCTCGTCTTCACTCTTCGTTAATCAAGCAATATATCAACGTTTACTTTCAATTTTCTCTCCGAATTTTCTCTCGATTGTCAGAAGTTCATAGATGATCTTTCTTTGACTGTTACTTAGAACAAGCAATGGCTACCTGCCATTTCAGGAAAAACTAACTTGCGTTTGTTGTATATCATCACACTAGTTTGATTAGTCCACAAATGATTTGTCTTAACGTCTGACAATCAACTTTATTGGTCCTCCTCAATCTCGGTTCAAGTAGACTCTCAAGACCGGGTTCAAAACGATGTTTAATTTAAACTAAAAGCGAACTCACAGTATTTGCGCCCAAATGAAACTCGCTTATGAACTTGCCGTGATGTGCTAACTTATTTCGTGACTGCAAAGTTCGAAAATAAGTAGTGAATTTAAAATGACTCTCGTCTTTCCTTAAATTTGAAGCATCTCTCTTCTTTCCCTACCTCTGTGCAGTAGTTCTAACGGAAGAACGAGAGAACTCGACGAAAATGCTCGAACTTTTTTCACTCAAACCTGGTGAATGCCGACAGTATGAACCTATAGGTTGTAACCAAGTTACTGTGACAGCTTTCTTCATTTAGAAGTTATCAAATGTCTGGACATTATTTAATATTTAAAATGTTTCCATTCAGTTAGATGTAGTAAGAAAATGCGTAAAAGTTAGAAAAAAGCAGTTCAAAATTTGCATATTTCGTTTCTCATTCTGACTACAACGGAGTACGAATAACTTGCTATCACTTACCTCACTCGTTTTACAAAATATTTAGCAAAATCGCAAAGATTGTACAATTTCCGAGTTCAGTAAAAATATATACATCATGAAGCGAGTGATGAAAAGGCCAGTGAATTGGTAAACAGCTGTTCATTATTTCTCAAAACAGGATGGTATCGGGCGGTAAAAAAACGAAACTTTCACATCAGCTGTGGTTGTTTAAGGATGCACTTTAATATACAGACGTTACCCTACACACACTCCCTGAATTTCTCGCCAATCCGGTCACATCCTTTGTGGTTTGCATACATGTAGCACATAATTTGACAATATCTGTAAAAATGTCTTGTATATGTTCACATCATCAACGGTGGTAACTATCTGTCCAAGTACTTCTGGCAGTAACGACAGTTCAATGAACTTGGTTATGCTAGTGTCATAAGTGAATGAAGCTCACCAGTTATATACATGTAAGTCGTAACATGATTTAAAAAAATTACCAATAGTATTCAAGTTGCGTAAGTTTGATCACCGATGATCATATCAAGCACAACGCACCCAGCGTTTCTTGATCAGGCTGGCTATCAACGTCGAACATCTGTTCAACTGAACATAATTGTCCAGCAGTTGCTCATCGTGGACCGTCTCATTAGCCTCGGAAGTGTCATGCTCACAAGTGAGTGGGCGAAGTGTTCTCAAATACTGATCGTGAGTCACGCTGAACCAAATCGAATTAGAAACTTTCGTAGCATTTCAGGTCATTGTTAGTATATCTGGTGAGTCTATTAAAGAAAAACGGTTCATTTTGTAGCCATTACACTGTCTGCTAAATTGTACTGGTGTTTTTGTAATATGTTTTTCAAATAATCTCATGTTACACACAAACTCGACACGACACATCGTCTCAAGTCAAGTTCCTCAAACTATATCCAAACGCCCTTGTATCATGATAGCAAAAAGTAGATTTAATGCTAAGTGAACGTTATCATGTCGATAAATACGCCTCAAACAGTCGCCTTCAAAAGCGCTTGGTATAGCTTCTTTGGAAACGTTTATCACAAAGACGATTAAGGGCCTGTTCACCAACTGTAGAAAGTTTATCAATTTGACGAAGTGACTGAGCCATAGTATAAACATTACCAGTGAAATTTAGATCCGGTAGCTTACAGTCATATCTGTTCTGAATCAACAGGAACATCCGAATGGCAATCTACCCCAGTTTGGTTCCGTTAGTTCACTCTTATCTGTTTGTAACGTCTATTTCAATAAGGTCGACCATCATGTTAGGAAGATGAGAACTTTTATAGCTTATTTTCCAGTTCTGTCGTTGAACCAAGAATTGATGCAGTGAAACACACACCGATGAAGAACCAAATTAATGTTAGTCTTGAGTCCGTGTTACATAGCAGATGAAGCCCCTCGGGCAACGAAGTGTTACAGAAAGTACCCTTTCAGTCGCGTTTTCAGTATTTTACGATACAGAAGTATATTACCGATGTGATACTTATGTACACAAACATGTCATGAGATTCTGGCTTTATGAATAACAGACTAGAAGATGACGCAACCTGGTATACATATTGTAGAACTAGATGAATTTTGGCCCGGCTGAACAACGTTCTGTGGTCTCATTATCTAGCAGTTTTTTCGTCATACAGACGAACCATGTCATTTCCCCCCGGCGACTGCAGCGATTGTAACACCGTACCAATTATACTTGTGTTCAGTTATGAGATTTCGGCTACAGAAATGCATTTATCGTCTTAACAGAGAAGTGTATGAATTCTTATTGTCCGATGGGTGTGCTTGACCAGTACAGTTTCCGATAAATTCAGAACACATCCGGCTGGTGATTATGTTGGCACTGGCCATTCAAACATTGAGATTGCGACAATTTTCTCCGCCATGCTCTAGAATCAGGACACTACCTTTCAGCTCTTTATGAGTAAATGTAAGGGGTTAATATCACGTTGTCAGTTTGCTTTTATGTGCAGCCCTAACATGTTACTCACCTCTGACCTTGGATGACTGAAAATCTATTCGTTTAAATGCCGTTGATCTGCTTAAACAGTTCCACGCTTATGTCTAATTTACCCGGTCTGACGGAGTTTTTGAGTCAAAAGCAGAGTGGTGCCACTGAAAAAATGGTCCACTGACCGATCGTTCACACCTAGACTTAACCAACTTCAGCTGTGAAAATAACAACTAGATGACACGCCCATCAGCAAAACTGCATTAGTGCAGTGGGTGTTACACTTGTCAGTCACATATGCAATCATGAGTGTACCAACACATAATAATTAGCATATGTAACATTATGGTGATCTTATGAGTTTCGTTGCATGTATCAACTCTGTTAGAATTTGTTGATTAATGCTGTAAGAATAAGTCAGCCTGTAAGTGACACTGTTATTTTGAGCCACACTTACTCAGCAGGGTTTACGTTACACTTAAAGTTGTTAGAGTACGTTGACTGTCGACGAATTACATTCGTAGTAAGTTATGTAATGTTTCCCTATCTGACAGCATGTAATCCTAACTGCTCAAACTTGGCATACATACGCGCCAATATCTCATAAGATATTTTCGAAATATCTACAAATACTGAGACATTCTCGCGGAACGTTTTTATAGAACGTCAATGTGAAACTTTTGTGGAACGTCTGTAATGCGTTCATGTAACATGCAATCAATAAACACGTCTTGAGAATAGATGACCTTAAAAACAGTTATCAAAAGAACGCTATATAAATAAGTAAAGACAGTCGTTAATATCTGGGCTAATTTGAGACATGTTCAACAAAATCAATATCTACAAAAATTACGGAAATATATTCTATAACCTTGACGTACGTTTGAAATTTATCACACCACTTATAATGTGAAAGTGTTACCGGTTTCAAGATTATTTTCTGAAACCATGGTAACTTAACTGGAAACCCTCAGTCAGAAAGACTGGTACATTTTCTCAAGTGTCAAGCCAGTCGTGTTGAGTTAGTGGACCACTTTCCTGGTTATAAGAAACATTTTGTGCTTCAACGATCACCATTTCGTTCTAACAACGGTAAATACATTATCACTAAGCTAAAACGTCTTACGTTTTCAAGTGTGTAAGCAATTGTTGTTAGTAACAAAACAGCCTGCTTTTTAGTTGTTGAGTGAAGGAACAGGATACACTTCGTTTCCCTAACCCACTTCATCGACCTTGCAATGAAAGTAATGCCTTGAGTTACCAATTCGTTTGTTTCTGTAATTTGTGTGCAATAAACAAACTTGTACATCTAGTCAACACATTGTTTGTTCTTGAGAGAAGGCAGGCTGAATAATCGATTCAGATCAGCAACTGTTCGCGTTACAGACCAAAACACTTGTCTGCTTGGCAGACAGTTTCATGAGTAAAACTATACTGAGACTGTAATAACTAAGCCAGCAGCCATATTTTTCAGGAGCTCGCCATAATCGTGACGGTAGAAATGTCAAACACAATACTTTCTGTATCCACAAGACCGGCTGCTCGTGCGTAACCTGCAAGACTTTGAGAGGCTCGAGAATGATATAGATGCAACCACAAACCTTTGCTTGATGTATCACGTGGCTTGTCGCACGCAGATGTTCGTGAATCAAGAATGTCGATTATGTTGTTTTCCATAATCGCTTTGGGTCTAGCTATACAGGCGGATATCGATGTAGTTAGGAGCTTGTTCCTTCATTATAAAGCCTAGATTATAAAACTGTGTATTAGGTATTCGCATATCACCTTCACATTCTTAAAGCCGTTGACCACAATTTTCCGAAAGCTGACACTGTATGACATTGAAAAGTAAGTAAATGCAAAACTTCTATTAATGCATGTTTGGAAGAATGGAAAATGGTATTCATTTTGAAATGATTTACTTTCCCTCAGCTATGTTTTGTGATATTCTTGCCTAATTCATCAATACTTCTGAGGAAGGCCACCCGAGGTTGTTGAGACGTAGAGTATTACAAATTGCTCGTAGCGTTGTGTTATTCTCAATTCATTTGCCAATAGCATGTTGAACACAACGCCCAAACTGTTTGCCTTCATTCGCACTAAATTTGGTGCAGATGTCCTACAACCAATTAATGACTATGACTGTTATATACAATGACAAAAGATATATATCATCATACCTTTAGTGTTCAAACTTAGGTTTCGTTTACTGTTAGCAGGACGCAAGATAAATCGGTTGGAATAACAACATTTGCGCCAAACGAATCTTGGCAAAATTGTCAAAATCACCACAACCGTCAAATTCAGGCGCCGCTTGTGGGCATTACATCATGTTTGGAGCCGTGATTTTGTGCACTTTGTTTCCAAAGTTTATTTATCCAATGTACCGCGAGCAGTTTATTTTACCTAAGCAGTCAAACACTGACTGAAGATACAGGTTACAATGTGTTGTCGCTTGCCTGGAGGTACGTAAGTACGCAATTTCACTTAGAAAGACGGAGTAGGTGAAAATTAGCTACTTAGGTGTAATCATCTGGTGCAGCCATTGCCCACACTGTCATATGTAACAACTACCAACATTATTTTCCCTAAATGTTGGGATGACTCGACGCGTCAAAAAATCGACCTTTATGCGATATTAACACAAGATAACTCGACCAGGTTTATTTGCGGCACATACAATGGTCCGCAGAAATCAAAGCGTCCGTTTATGACTACTTCCCAGTCGATAGCTTGAGCTCGCAAAACAACGGCCAAGGTAATTAGAATGCACCGTCCTCCCCTTAGACCTGAGAGCTACATAAACTAAACTGTTATCAACGGAACGAAACAGTTCACAGGATTTGCGAAAGAATGTAAAAAAAAAAACAGGCCGTTTGGGATTTTGGCGGTTTATCCTGCTTACCCTGTCCAAAGAGCCAACGGCTTGCTAAGGGAAAGCACTTGTCAAAAAATTGGTTTGAGCGCTCAGAAGTAACAATTTCTTTATGCCTAACTTGACGATAATCGCGTAGTGGTCAGCAGGATTGATTGGTGGGAATGACGACAAAGTGCTGCAATCCGGTTGTGGTAACGGTATGCAGTATCCAAGACAAGTAACACGACAGAAACTCGAGTTTAGATCTCAAGCTGAAATATACGTGATGTAAAACTCCTGCCAGTTACCATTTAATAATAAACTGGTGGTTCGTACTACATTATAAATTTGCAAAAACTAACAAAAAATACGAATAACTTTTTCGAAAAGAATTCCCAAAATATTTAGCTGTTTACGGTTATTGTAATACAACATTTCCTTGGTATGTACTTTAAGAACGACTGGCTGTTGGCCAAGTAATTTCTTAGTCGACATGATTAGTCGGTAGCTGTTTCATAAGAAAAACAACTCAATGACCAGTTCAATTTAGTACGATGTCACAGTATGTGTTGCTGAACAACTGAGAAGCCCAATGTTAAACCAGCATCACTGGAAGGTGCTAACCGCTCTTTTGAAAACAGTCTTGGGACTCATACTTTCGATAAAAGTGGTCCTTATTGTTAATAAATTTGCCAATTTATTTTCCTTCAGCACCGTTCAGTAGAACTAAACAAATATGGAGACCGAGAAGTTATGTAAAACAAAACATCCTTACAAAATTCGAAATTCCGAAATCTCGTAGTTCAAAGCGTTTACTCCACTGTTCATCCCGGTGGCATTTTACAATGAACAGTAGACAGCTGGACATGTAACAAGCATCCGCAAAGTGATGGCTCACGTAAGGACAACATGCCATTTCCCATAAACCTGTCATGTGCGTGACCGCTGACCTTAGATTTCAAGTCTTTAGCTTGTTCATGAATGTTTAAAGAAACCTAAGTACCGATGTTAGCTACCTAAAGGGGTACGTGCATGATAGAATTTACATTTTACACAGAACAAAAAGTTACTGAGATGTATGGCAGACTTCAGCATTGGTTTCATTGGTCGAGAGAGAAAACAACTGTTACCCAAATGCACTTTGCAACATGTTATTTTTATTAGGAAATGGTACACGAACCTTGGACTTCTAAAAGCCTAATATCCAAGACCATCCACAGTTTTCATATCAAATCTTTTTCAGGCGCATTATCGAATTTGACTATTAATATGGTGAGTGGTATTCGGTGAAAAATGCTAAACTATTTGTGAGGGAAGTTGTAACGCTGTTACTTTAGAGGATTAAGATAAAATTGGACATTCTTACCACTGGTTGTTCGAATGGATGCACAATCATAACTAGCGGTTCACATCCATTCAGAGTAATTGTTTACTGTTGGTTTAACGCCCTGCAACCTGTGACTTTTCGAGCTGTCACTCAAACCTCAGTCTATACGGTTTCCAAGCTATGCGGTTTTACGCCATGCAAAGATATACAAAATTTGATGAGATCATTTTGTTCAAACGCTCAATTCGGCTTGTTCTGGAATGCTCAATTGTCAGCTGGTTCACGATACTGTCAGTTTGGCGGTATCGCAAGAGTCGAACGTGGACTACGTTTTATTTATCAAACGTTACCACAGTAATAAATGTCCGGAAGATCTTCTGGATCAGTTGCTCAATTCCGCATGAGATAGTTAGTTTGGAATGATAACTGAATTCAATATTGAGATTCGTAAGCTTTCGGCATGGTCTCGTAGCTCACCTGGTAAAGCGCTTACAACATTTAAGCATGGTGTTTCTGTCGTCGATTCAAGTTCATCACAAGCGCAGATTTTTCATGGCTGGAGTTCTTCTAGATTAACCGTCCTGCCAAAGCGCTCACTAGTAGTATTGTCCGCAGACATCTGATTGCCGTTCCTTGGTTCATCACAGTCGCCCCACCCTGTGACAACAGAAACTGTACACCAACTTCCAAGTATTTAGCATAGCTTTCTTTCGGCTTAAAAAGAAACCATTTAATAGAAGTGATCTAACATTTTAAGGGATAAAACTTTCTATCAATTCGTTAGTTACCACAAGTAATCACGTACGAATGCATTGTCTTGTAAATGTTGCAACTCTCAGCATACATTGAACGTGTTTTTAACTAACACTTATAATAACCATCGGGTTTGAGGCTCATCATGTGCATTGATAACTTGTACTCTATAAACACAGACGGGACCCTAGTTTTAAAGTCAAGATTGTAGTTTAGCAACAACGACAATGGTGTACGGTTAGGAAGACGAAGGTACAAATTGAAATGGTACATAATATTTAATTTGGCAGCCTAAACGTGTCCTTTGAGGGGGAAATGCGAGCCGCATTGCATAATTAGCTGCAGATTGGTTTTTACAGGCAACTGAAATAATGGCCCAACCGAAAACATGGGTTGAACTGAAAAACTAATATTTGTGCATTGACTTCGAACGCGAGGGTCCCAATTCATCCGAGTGTTTATATTTAGGATTCTTGCACTGCATAAAAGATATCGTCTTAACCAATTAACAACCTATTCGACGGTTAGTTGTGTTGTGCTTCTCACGCTTACCAAGATATTAATGAAGTTTTTAAGAGTTCTTGTAAGCAGAATCTTGAACATTTATTTACCTATCTAGGGGGGTTCGTGTACTTTTAATCCGGTCACACTACTGACGCTTTACACTCCCATCCTATCAGCTTATTTTGGACGCATCAAAGGAAAACTGCAAGACTACACAGTTTTTACCAATATTCACAAAATTAGTCTCTGTTCTGGAGTCGTGTACCATTTAAACGTAGTCTGTGATACAGATAAGGAAATTTTATTGAACCAGGTCTCAAATTCTATACGTTTTAATGCCTTCATCAGACGAGAATTGTTTTCCCGGTTTTTATTCCTGAACACGAAATCCTTATGCCCGTTGCAGCTAAATGCTTTCCGTCAACGTCTGCAGACATTGCCCCCTGAAAATCCGAATTTAGAGCTACCTTATTTCATGTTCTGTAAAATGACTTCTCCCTATTAGTCGACGTGTCTAAAGTTCCGCTTTCATCTCACAACTAGTACAGGTTTACCGATTTCTTAGTTTATCTCCCTCAACGACCGAATTATCGGCAATGGGTGAACGGTTATCCATGACCATTAGTAAAAAGGTGATTCTCAAATGGAGATTTTCAAAAAAGCTGAATGGTGCCTTATAGGGTTTGTGACCGAGGTTCATTGGGCCTATCGATTAAAGTCTATAATCGAGTAAGCATGTCGTATCGAGCTCTGATTTCTCACCCAGACACTAGTACAGTCAAATCATTGTGGCACAACCGCAGAATAATTAAATCAAAGTGGTTACGAACAGAAACTATTTGAGGACGTTCTCCACCAAACATAATTAGACTTCAGCAGTGCATACTGAAGGGTTCCAATCTGTCGCTGGAAAACCGGCAAATTATCTCCTTATTAGCAAACAGTACGGATATCAAATGGGTCAATCTTGAGAAAAGTACCTACAGAAAATAACGAACATATGCTGGTGAAAATCTGTGGCAAGGAAAAGCGATGAATCCTGAAGAATGTTCCGTAAACTGAATAGACACATCTGGCCGCAACCGGAAAACCGATCCAGATTTCTTAATCTGTAAACCGTGAAAGAGAATCAGGTACATTTTGCTAGTTTCCGAAATTATTTTTGTTAACCGAACAATTTTACAAACAGTAGTCTTGTTATATGGGTCATCTATTTTATAAGTAATAAAACGGGTATTACAAAGCCATGGTTTTGCTTGAACTTATTCGTAACACAGACATATGTCAAGATCTTCAAGAATACATACATATCAGAGAGGTTTTTAGTCATTATCTAGCCTACATCAGCTTTTAAAGACGTTTGAATCCAGACGGACTTTCGAAATGTGACATTCTTTCTTAGAAACAATACTCAAGTAGTACATCCTGAATCACATTCACGAATCCGGGACAAAATAGTGCAACAGTTAATGCGTTTATGTTTGTTTTTCCCAGAGTCTGCAACCAATCCGACATTTTGATTGCTGACATGTCATAATCATGACAACCCCAGTCAAACTTCCGTTTCTGCCCAGTACTAATTGTAGTTAGTCTACTGGAAGATGTTGTTAGTTGATTTCATCTCAGTTCGGCTCTGTATATGAAGGGGGCAGGCTTGTTTCTTTCTAGCGCTGTACAGTTTTTCAATCATTTCTAACAGACGCACTTAATATTCTTGCCAAACACATTCACCCATTAGAGAAACCATCAGATAACTATGATGCCTTCAATAGCAAGCACGTGTTTCATTATGTTTTTTGCCTGAAGACTGTTATTACTACAGTTAGAAAAAAAATTACGTAGTATTAATCGGCCCGTTTATCAAACAGAACATATACGTTATGATTTTGGAGAAAAAGATAATTCTATTTCTGTCTCTTTGGATAAAGAATCGACCAGAAAATGACAATAGTGGAAAGATAACGAAACCCATCATGTTTTCCTTCAATACAAACATCTTTATTTCTTAGCACATTTTTGTCAAATATTTTTAAACAATGGTTACCTCCAAAGAATCACAAATAGGTTAACGACAGTATGTGATATATCAGGAACATTTTCGACTTCGAGCTCGACATGCACAACGAAAAGCTGGGACAGACAACAGGGCAAAATCAATCCAGCCTATTCTAGAAGATACAATCAACTCAGACAGAAGCAACGTGATGAAACTAAGGCATATTCGCTGGTAAGCCCGATGAATTGCTGTTGATCACAAGGGCGTCCCCAAGTCAATCAGACTAAGACAGTTCAACCTGAACATCATCAACACCAAGTTGAAGCTTTCCAATTCCAATACGGTTATATATTGTCAGGTGAATAAAACGGGTTTAATGAAATACTAATCGGGCAATCTTATTGAAATGCTGGTACAAGATAGAGAAGGTATACAGAAAGTCACTCTACAACTGGAAAGGAAAAGGAAAACAAACTGAGACAAAAAACAACTTGTAAAACTCTGCCACTGTAACAAACGTTTTGTCATTATCTCATAAGGTGCATATATAGAGATTCGTTCATGGCGATGATGCAGCTTTCACGATGTGCAGTCCTTGATTCATTTTTTTAATCGAAGGAAACTTTGTTTGTAGTCCTCTGAATACCTGGTTAGTAGGAAGTGACTTGTTGCCACAGTAGTGGCATAATAATATTCACTGTTTTCCACAAGGTTCTAGATCGACGAAAATGTGGTCGCTAACGAAAGATGAGTTACGCAGAACTGTTACTATCCGGTTGTATAACCCGACGTAGAAAAAACAGAAAACTTTTGTTTAATCTCACAAGTCGACTAGACCATTCGCTGACTCACTCAGAAATTTCAAGCACAAGCAGCCAGTTGTTCTCAAAATCTGAATGCATGGAATTAAACCAGCCGTTGAATTGGTTTTTCTATCGAGGGAATTACAAGTGTTTCGTGAATCCCACTTTCCACGGGCAAAGTTTTCTGAATCTTGACCAGCACATAGTAATTGAAAAATGAACGAAAATCTCACAGCAGTTTATTTCTACCGACAATAATACACCACATCTCACTTACAATTAATGACTGAGTCGAAAAATGAAATTACATTTAGTGTTTGATGCACCTTCTTGTTTCCCCGAAGGTAGCCCACTTGGTAGTGGTACGCGGATGGGAGTTAGCACCTCTGGACTAATTCCAACGGCGCACGCGCCTGCTATCACCAAATATTCAATAATTAAGTATTTCGCTAAATCGTACAATAGCGCAACCAGTGCACGGTATATTTCACAGACGGGTACAAGGAAAATGTTTGCAAAATCGGCTTAGGATTGGCGCCTAGCTTTTGAGTATACTAAAGAAGCCTGCCCATCACGTCAATCTTATGTCTGGCGTACAGTTTCTCGCGGGTAAACTGACTAAGAACTCTCTCCTTGTACAAAATTAACCTGGAAGCGTAACTGACCAACTGTTATTTCCCCATCTTTTTTGGATCATGCGAAGTCTTGGAGCCTAGCTTCGTCAAACATACATTTGTGCGAACGTGCATAACTACACTTATTGGTGCTGCAGATATTAAGATATTACCAACGTGTAGAGAACTATGGCAGTTATTTAAAACAACTCCAAAGTGTCCAAACTACGACGATGGTTTAATTCGAAGACAATGATGGTGCAACGTTCATTCTCTGAGTGACGACTGGCATATTATGCAATGAATGTTGTCTGGAGCCTTCGAAGATCTTTAACCTACGTTCATTTTGAACAACATGCCCTGTTTCTCCAATACATTTATCAAGATTGGACCCACCCTCTGAATCATCGGCTGTCATTAGGCCTATCTATGTACGAGACAGCTTACGCTACGTAGCGGTATTCCTTCACAATTAGTCCGAAAGCCTTATATCTGTGAGGAGCGTTTTATATATAGTAGCGCATACTAGGATGTTACAATGCCCTCGAAAACAAATCTCCTCAGGAACTGTAGATGAGTTGGCTTCGAGTTGCTACAGGATCGTATATGAATAGACTACGCACCAGAATGGTAACATCTTGTTTTGTGAACCGACAAACGGAACCCAGTTACATCTTGCCAACGGCATGTATGCACAGGCTGTTCACAGTGAAGAGGAGTAAGTAGTGATGTGGAAAGTTATCAAATTTCTACGTGGAGATAATAAAGGAGAGGGGAGTGTGTTCACCGCACAAATCAGTTTGCATTATGAAAGAACATATAAATGGTGAAAGAAAAATGAAGGTTTGGATCAGTGGAAAAAACTTCCATAATCCGTTGATTGATAAAAGGCTGGTGGTTTTGCTGTCGGGTACGATAATTGCTAGGTAAAGATAGGAGACAAGTAACTCAAATATATACTAACCCAATCAAAGAAAAGTACTTCAGGCTTCTGCAGGGCCAATTATTATAAACATTTGTGTAGCCAGAGATTTGACATCTTTCGTAGGTTGAGCTTGTACTCAGAATGTGTGGTAGGATCGGAATGTAAAACTTAAAGGTTGGGGTCTCAGGCTGTCAAGAGTCCACATTACATCTCGTAAGTTGAACCAAAAGAAATGTGGACTACAATTTGGAGCTAATGACGCAACCACAAGCAAATTGTCTAAGTTAATGGCGTTGAAAATTAATCCAGTGTTTGCACAAAAAGCTTAAACTTAATGTCAGCGTTCCCAGATTTACAAGTTGTGAAAACCATCGCAGTAAGAAATATATTTTGGGGGCTACCACACGTTAGCTGCGTGTCCCTGCAGCAGCTTGGATGTCGATGGACCTCAAAGTGCTTTCTGGCAAATGTAAAATTATTTTCAGGTTGATACTCCTAGGAATTATTGTAAGTTCAGGCCGCCTTACAGTACGGAGATATTTTACTTATGCATGCTGATGTGTTGACTCGGAATTATATTGCAATGAACGGGTTATAAACGCAAAGTAAACTAATAACAGCTTAACTAGAAGGACCTTAGAAAATTTTACTGCATTACTGCACACTGAAACACAGTGGAACGACTTTTTGACACTGAGGCATGTTGTAACTTTTGAACATTGGCCAGAAGTTACTCCGCATTTTGCAGTGTTGGTTTGACACCAATCTAGCTCCGGCTTTTAAATTTAAGCCACAGAATTCAGTGGCACAGTAGCGTTGTTAGTCTACCCGGTCACTTATACGAATGTGGTTTCATTGTAGACTACATACGTAGGTTTGTTGGTCAACGGATGAGTTTGATAGGACACCTGCGTATTATGTTATTACCGGTAGGTCGACGTATGCCAAAGGAGTAAACAAGATATCCCAAAATAAAACCGTCAAATACCGTTTTTTCTCATAAATATGAAGTTATCCACGTCTCAATGATGAAGAAATTGTATGCGTCTGTTCTCATTTCGCCTCCTCTGTCTTAACTGGGGTTAATGTGACAGAGGATAGGAAAATATTCAGTTGTATGTTAATACTATATTTTGTAAAGAATCTACACCTTACCAAACTAGTCCAGGGTGATGAGCATCAACGGTTATGCTAGCCATGGAACAGAAACCTAAACTGAACATGGATATTTAAATCAGAAACAAAGGTGTTATCACAGTTCCAAAATCAAGGCAACTGTGCAGAGATGTCTCAAGCATTTTTGATTCACCGCATATATTCCCATTACG
This sequence comes from Paragonimus heterotremus, assembly GCA_013368495.1. NCBI lineage: Eukaryota > Metazoa > Platyhelminthes > Trematoda > Plagiorchiida > Troglotrematidae > Paragonimus > Paragonimus heterotremus. The sequence continues at coordinate 90,979 of LUCH01000330.1, read as the reverse complement.
CAAGTGTTAAACGAATATAATAAATGCAAATTAACGAATATTTCTGATAAACCCATTCTCAGGTCATAACATTTCGACAGACTAGGTAATACAATTTAATTCTAATCTAGAAAAGTTTTATGTGACAAATGGAAAACCCGACCATATCCAGGCTACGCCTGTCAATCATTGTTGGCTGATTGGTTGGTTGATCGGTAGGGTGCCAAAGGTATTAAATGGTCTCAACAAAACCCTTACTGTGATCTAGAGCTGGATGATACCATCCATGTGCGACCGCTTCAACATTGCTTCGATCCTGTCCGTTCTCCGAGCATTTTATGGACAAACGTGGGATCTGTACTAAAGTTCATATTTTTCACCAAACGTTTTAATATGACGTCAATTAGTGATTCTGCCGTCACCTATGTAGGCCAAATTAAACGGTGCTGTTCTATGTTTTTAGCGAGATATCTCGTTGTATCAAGTATATTCCGCCGCACAGCAGCAGGAGAAAGAATACACAACTTTCAAGCTAAAAGGTAGCATGCGCATACTCGTAAGTCACGAGATTGAGGCCGAAAATATTGTTTCACAGCACGTTATAGTGTCAGCGCTCAAAGGACGTCGCTAATAATCGTCTTCAAACGGCAGACCGACAAATATAAGCTTCTAATTCAGTCAGAATAGCACAGCTTATGACTAGTCATATCAGTGTCTCTTTCTGGATCATGGCTTTAGCGATATGAGTAGGCTTCCATTTAATGGAGTTCTTCAAGAAAACTTGTTATCCCTTGTTTGTGTCGTAGCAAATAAGTTTTTGTTTCAAATATACAAATTTGCCGATATTGTTGTGTCATCTTATTCACATTCTTACGCTGTAGGTGGGTCACTTTAACAGACGGACTGGTAGTGTGTTTAACATAACAGGGAGGAAGTAAAACTAACCGCCCACTAAACATGCAGAGAACATTAGCAACTCCAGCCACAAGCCGCCGATAGAAATGAAACCAAACAAGCAACTTCCTCACCTGCTTGCGTGTAAGTTTAATGCTGACTATAGAGAATGCAACGACTCGCCCAGATGATGGTGCTTTCATGAGTTATTTTGTTAAAAACCTCTCATTAGCAATTTTGTGCAAACCACAATCTGTAACATAACGCAAGACTAACCTTAGGAACACTGTAATATATTTCTCCGTGGCTTAATTAGACTTGTCACTGGTTCACATTAAATATTCACGTGCAGAACACGGTCACTCGCGTGGAAACGTTCCAATTGTTCAAATAATGTACCTGGCTCATATAGACCAGTGGAAAGCTTGGTAAACCTTACAGAAAACCGTAAACACCTCATTTATTTTGTCCTGATTCCTCACGATATGATATCGACAAATGATGGACATGCTTTCATCAGGACCAAAATAAGGGTACATCACTATTTCACTTTCTTGTGTCTCTCTTTTCTGAAATCCTAAGATCTAGTTAAAAATCTCTTCTCTTAAAACTAATACACTTGTTCCTAGGCCATGAGTTCAGAACACAATAGTGACGCAGGGACTCAACCGAGAGAAACAAACAACCCATTTTTTGATGCTGGAAACTGTGGTTATTTCCCTACGCAAGAATAAACATTCCTAACTCGTGAAATCCGAATGCTAAAACCTTACACGAACGTGGCTCCAAATTTCACTGGGCATTATGAGAAAATACCTTTACGTCCTCTTTCAGGTAACCGGAATGGGTGCAATATAACCCTTTGGGTTCTTCTTCCAAATAGCGCCCAAATTGATTTTACCGTTCACATAGTAAAGCCAACTGTGCGAAACTGTTTTTAACGTCTATGAATTAAGTAACTTATTCAGACAGCAAACAGATGTTAAGTTGAAGGTTTATAAAACTTCACATATACCACAGTTGACTGCTTCAATTCTAACACGAGTACTCCGACCTGATAATCTTCAGCAAATGTTACGTATAAACCTGAAGACGATAAATAACTACAGCTGGTAACTACCAGCTTTGTTTTCCATGAAATTCATGGGGCAGCCTCTTTGGACCATGAATATTCAGTCAACTTGTCCGTAGTTTCTTGAACACTGCACACTTTCTAGTAGTTTCTTCTATTTGACCTAACCTAGGTGTAACGTGATTGTGTGCACTTAACATCTATTAAACTCTCTAGTTGGGCGATTCAATCATATCACACTACTTACTCACAGTAACCAATGGCAGGGAATAAATTTAAGTCATACAATAGGCTGCAACAAAACCAACTTGTCTTGTGAAATCTATTGAAGAATTGGAAAGTCGGAAATAAAATTCTCCCGGTTCATAAAAACACATCTGGATTTGAGCTGACAACCAACGGATGATGATTTTGTGTCTGTCTGCTGCGTACGGGTCAATAGACCTCGTTGTAGCACGCAAGGAAGACCATTTCTATTCGGCCAACAAAACCGTTCCATTTGATTGATAGAACAAAATACGCACAGAGCGTGCGTTCGATTTGTATACATTGGTATTACCTTGAACCAGTATAGTTGCCAGTTTCACACACCTACAGTGACTGTTGCCCTAAAAGCTGTTGTATGAATTGGCGTCAAGTTGACGGCGTGCAAAAGTTTACAAAACGGGGCGCCTGAGATGTGGAGCGATTTTGTTTTTTCAAGTGTGAATGGCGTTATTTACCTTCCAGTTTCCTTGTGCAGGAGAGCGAGCTATTTTTACTTCACCCCACTTTTGTTTTTTTTCGTAAAAGTTTTGTAATTCATTTGGGCTTAGTATCGTAAATTTTACGCTGGTGAACGTGCTAAGTAATGAGTTGAAACTAAGTGCCCAGATATTACCATTCAATACCAACTTTGTTAAGATCGTGATGTGACTGTGTATTAAATAACGTATTGCTTATGAAGCCCCACATTCAACATTCAAGTTTTTTGAGTACATTTAACTCACTTCAATTATTTCAGACATGCTGGACCCTTATTTTTTTACTCCATAACAAGTAGTGATAGGACGTCGAGCTTATTTGCTTCATTCCGTTAGATCGTTGCTTACTGTATTTGCTTTCTTCTGGTAACGTTCGCATTTCAAACACAACCTGCACCTTGTTTTCTCTTTTTAACCATACAGGGCAATACATGTAATATGCTTTGACAATGACGTTAGAAATAGTTGCTTCAATAACTTCATACTATGTTACGTTTCAGGGGTATGAGCATCCTAACATTTTAACCTCTGGATTCGAACATAATGAAAAAAAATGTTCACAATTTAATCGGACTAGGTCAGCTGGGCACATACCAGACTAAAAAATAACACAGAATAAAACAAAATAGAACATGTGCACAAAAGCCAACCAATAGTGATTGATGTTCAAAAAACATCGGCCAACAACAACATTTTGAGTAGTATAAAAACAAACACTGGTAATTGTTAATTCCTTTTTACTTAACTACTCGTTTATTTCAATCTAAACGCTACATGTTTGCGTTTAAAATTAGTGTAGGTAATCAACTAACCCCGTATACTCCTTGTTCACACCGAGTTAGGCAAACCTGAAGTCAGCAAGTCAATAACGAGGATGTGGTTGTGGAGATAAAACCAACACTAGATACGTTCCCTTCCTACTTAGATGAGGTTGGCGAGGCGGATTCTGTTGGTGTTCCGCCTGATGATCAGGGCTTTGAGTCCTTTGACAACCGTTTTTTCACCACATTATCCGTAAAACTTGCAGCGGTACAAATTCTATCTTAATCGTTCTGCCAAGAATCAGCACTATATTTACGTTGTCTTCCAACTGATTAATGTGAGTTGGTTGCGAAATCGAAATTGAAAGAGTAAAACAAACTCTCTAGGAAAAGTATGTATGGAGCTGTGAGTATGCATTAAAAACCAGTAATATTCATCCTTACCTATGAGTCCTAATCCCACTTACTATGCCTACAGCCATAACTTGTGTGTCCGTCTCGTATTTGGATTGGTGATATTGGCATGAATAATATTTTCACGTTAAATAATGGCTTCCTAAAGTTTGCTTTCCAGCCACGTTTCAAAAGATAAACTATAGCAAGCAGCCAGAAATATCAGCTAGAATTGGCGTTAGGCTTTAAAGAGGTTTTTGCACAATGCCACCAATCAACAGTCATGGTAGGTTTCTATCTCAGTAGACTATGCACAACTAGGAGCACTACGTAAGGGGCAAACAGCTTCAAGTTTGTTGTTCCCTCTTAACCAACCCGATTCAAGGCAAAATGAGATGTACACACTCTGATTTGCAGTCAGTGGTTAGGCGGAATCATTTGCCAGACTGAACAGCTATATTAAGCCTATATGTAATAAATACGATCGGCTTCTGATTACTATGGACTGACCAGCCTCAGGCGAACAACAATTATATTGGTGACCACTTATGAGGTATTTTAGAAAGACAATCTCATAAGTAAAATAGATGCCTCTTGTCGTCTAACTCGGTCATCAATGTCGACGTGGTTCAACTGTAGTTAAATGGGCATGGACGTGTATGTTACATGCATTGTGTTGACCCAAATGCGATGGTAGTTACAGGCAACACAACATTACCCGGCATGTTCACAATCATAATCAGGTTCCGTCCACCAGTATCTATCCCTCCGTACACCAGTGAATAAACCACACTAGGCAGCATTTACAGCAGTCATCCAAAGTGACGACTATGACGTTCCTACTGCAAATGCGATTGTGTCGAAACTACCGATCAGAGTTTGATTGATTTCAGGAGAAGCGCAGCAAACAACATCTAAGAAAAATAGTTTTGGACAGCCTGAACACTAATCATACAAGGCTGCAGTTGAGTGTTTATATATGAGTGGTCGGTCATGCCTAGTGCAATCTCACTGGCGTTATGGTTAACACGTTGCTCTCCCGAACACGAGCGTCGGAGTGAAAACATTCCGGTTCAGAAAAGGACGTGTAAAACTGATAAGCTCTAGTAAGAATGACACCCAAGTCTAGTGCTTCCTTACAAAATGGGTTGGTCGAAATGCCCATCCAAATGAGAGGGCTCTGATCAATGGTGAATGGTGTTCCATTCGAAACTTTGCGAAAAGTTAATAATTCACTCAAATATTGGAATTAACTGCTGAGCTGTTTGAAGCAAAACGTTGTAAAAACTATGACTTGAAATCCGTAATGTTGTCAGCAACGTCTGAAACCTGAGATTGACTTGATTTGTGGGACCTAAATGTGCATAAATTCTCCATAAAGAGGGGAACCTGAGGGGAAATAGCGCATTAATATGTATGGGGAATACCAGTGACATTCGACTTCAGACTTCGCAGTCGCATAGATATTTCCGCCATTCATTTTCACTAGGTAGCCACACCATTACATCGATGCAGACGCAATTATATATTTGGATTTATCTGTTCGGTTACTCATAATATGATTCTAGCGGCAGAGTGGTCAATGCAGTCACCTCAGAAAAACGCCAGCTAGACAGTGAATTCCGGTTTCATCAATTTGATGCATTACTAACAATCCATGATACCTGGTCACAAAGAGTATCCAAATCATGATGATCGCAGGCGCATGTCTGAAGCACATCTTTACATGAGATCCTGCAAGTCTTTTCCAAATTGTACAAACAAAGCTAATATAATGCCAGTCCATCAATGGAAAACAGTATGTTACAAGAGTTGAAAAGAACTGCAACTAAACATGACAACGTACGTGTTTCCTGTTGCATTGGCATGAAGACGGTGGATACTCGTTCAAAAGGTATTCGACATATCAACGTTTTCCATAGGTTAGCAAATGGCATGAAATCTCCTCCTCAAACAGTGTGCCAACACGTCCACATATGCAATGAGAAATTTGAAAACTAAATTTCAGGTCGTATTATGTGGCTGTATGTCCTCAGCTTCCACCTCATCACTTGACGGTATTTATGGCACATTCTAATCTTCAGTTTTTGAGTGTCTGCAACCGAACTGTAAATATCGTCTACGTATCGATTTATCCTATCAGTTTAACACAGTCATCATTGTACACATCCTGGTATGATGTGAGTTGACGGATGGAAAGACGGTATTCCGTTGTTATTCAGCAGACGAGAAGGAAAACACTTGAATAGAAAGCCTATAGCAGTAACGTTCTTCAAGTATTCCGTAGTTGATGGCACCACCACCGTCTCTCAATCTGCACAAAGCGAACAATAAAAGTTATCTCGTGTGTTCACACCCTAGAACAAGTGTATAAGACAATCCACCATTTGTCACAGACATTTATGTTTCCTTGAAACCCAACATATTCTTTTACGGAAAAGGATGTTATTAGAAAAGTTACAACACGTATTGTAAACGGGACAGCAGTGATTACGTTTTGAAACCTGGAAAACAGACGTGACACATTCGCAAGTCTATTGTGGAGAGCGTTCTACCGAACGGAGTTGTATTTCCACCTCCCGAGAGAACCATCTGAGCACCGTCTTGACTTAATCCTATTATCATACTCATGCTTAGTTGGTTATCTACTATATATATATTCCAGTCAGAATTATTTGAGTCACTGTCTACTTGCAAGCTATGTGTGCTCTGAATTTTTCATCGAAATGTTGGTAAAGAATGGGGGCTGAATGATTAGGTATAAATATTTGTTAAGATAAAAGTGACGTGTATGTCCTGTTGATAGAGCTTTGATAGACACTCTGTGAATAAAAAGAATTACTTGTATGGACAGAACTGAAATGAGAAAGGTTTGTGTCACGTTGTGGTTAGAAGTGGACTTTGTCTCGCATCCAGCAGAGCTGGGATTTCACCTGAATTATTTATTGTGTCATGATAATAACTTACAGGTAAACATGTGTTTTGGATGTCTCCTTCAGGTCAGTGAATTTTTTCAAGGTTTGAATATCGATCAGTGAAACACAGTTCAAATAGCTAAAATGGTTCTTTGGAATAACTGTCTATTTGAAAAAACATGTTTTCTGAATCTTCAATTAAGGTTAGTTAGGGGTTGTATACTTAGCATTTACATACATTTATCTCGCGAAGGAAGTCCAAAATTCTGGCACATTTACACCTCCACAGAGACTCATCGACATCATATAAACTCAGATCCATTTGTCTGAATGTTAGAATATTCTGTGTTTTAACTTTGTTCAACGTTTTGTTTATTCCACGACGTTTTTATGAATAGTTTATGTCGACTGACTGTCGGTTTGCGACCGCAATGTCGTGGGTCACAAGTCCGCTCAAAAATAATAACTGGATCACTCAAGTTGACTGCCAGGTCTTTACTGTGGTGTTACCAAGTTGAGCTAACAATTAATTTTTTTCCCTGGTAAGATGCTTGACAAGCCAGAGCGCCACACACAAGAGATTGTGGCTTAGTATTCCGGTTTAATGTTCTGATCTTGATTAAAACGAGGTCTACTACGTGATGTACAAGATGTTCTACTTGCAACCAAAACATCCGTCACACAAGGTCGCTGCTCTTGGTGAAGTAAACAATGATCATCGCTTGACCATTAATTTCTCTGGGTTTGAGGTCTCACCGAGAGGAAAACCTTGGTTTAGGTATTAAAGACACCCAGTCCATCTTCGAACGTTGTATATTCGTAATCTCGGGGCGCGACCTTGTGTCTGCATTTGTTATTCAGTTGAAAGGAAGCCTGATTTATCTAGTCGTTGACCGATTGACCAGCTAACCCATCGGGCGACGGACCAACGGCCTAGTATTCCCACCAACTCCGTCTGGATTAAATTCCCCATTATTTATTGCAGCGTTCTGATTCTTTATGTTGATAAGTAACGTCAAACTTTCATTGCGTTTGTTTTCAATGTTTGATTTACGATTTGTGTGTGAAGATGCAGCCGAAGAACCTTTCTTTTCATCTGTGGACTAGCTATAGTCTCTCATTCGTTGCTTGGAATACTTATTTTTTCTTGCACACATACAGTCAGGAACACGCAAACGGACTATGAATCGCAATTGTTCGGATTAGAGAAGAGGACAAAAACGTTCACGTCAAAAATGTATTGAGTCTTGCAACTCTGAATAGAAACAATCGGGAGATGACTTATGTTTGTCTATTTGAAAACAACAAGCGACGCAGTGTCACACTTTTGAGATAAGTTCAGTAATACGTGAGCTATTCGTCAACAGTAATCGAAAAACTTATTATTTTGTCTGTTGACTGTTGAGCGACGGTCCACAATTGATAACTAAAACTAGTCCATCCAATTATGCTGTTGAACAGATTGAACATCATTCAAGTTGTAATCAGAGCTTCTGTAATCAGTTAAGCCTTTCAGTCAATTTACATTTCGGACTAACCACAGATTTCATTTCCGATCTTGCTGAAGCCCAGCAACACCGCGTAACCTTGATACGACCAGGAGATGAATCTCACCAACGAATGCTTCTGAGCGTTTGCGCATGGTGAGCTGGTAATGATCAGTGAGATCCCAAATGCGCTGTGGTCTGCTAGACTGCCACATAAACAAGTGGGTGACAGTTCAAATCTCGCTATCAGCAAGGAATTACAGTACCGACTGGTCTCGACATCAGGAAGAACTTTGTCTGATGCTTCTTTTCAGCAAGGGCTATTTGATTCTAATGCAAGACATGTGCTTGAAAATGAGTGATTTTCAACAAGTAGCAATTAAACTCCTGACTGCGTTCTAGTGAATAAAACCAGTCGGATTAATACTCTGCCCTATACTTGAGTCCACCGTATCCACTTCAACCAAATAATGTCAACCTTTAAAATCTATGCTCTAGTATTTACTTCTGATGTCCTTCCCTATCATGAGTTGAGCGTATTGATAATCGATTCACTGTTTTACTCTCAGCTCATTAAGTTCATTTTGATTACTGATAATTTGTAGGGGATTTTGGTTTTCGTGTAGATTGAACACCACCCACAAGTGATTACAGCTGTTACATACCCATAGACTTTCCAGTCAAGCACTTTTGAACAGCAGAAGCACTAGACTCGAGTTTCGCTCTCATTAGAGCTCGTCAGTAGTGTACATCCTCGCCACTGGCGGGACTACACCTGCGGCCCCGCTGTTCATAAGGCAACGGTGTTGACCAATGCACCATTCATCTCTCACTGGACACGACCGGATCATTATATGTGAATGGTTAAACCACTTTCGTTTGTGAGTCCCGGCAGTGGTAAGGATATACACTACTGACGAGCTCTAATAAAAGAGGAACTAGAGCCTAGTGTTTCTTTCTGGAATAGACCGACTGGAAAGTCTATGGGAATGCGACAGCTGCAATCAATTGTGGGTGATGTTCAATCTATAATTTCATTTTTTCACAGTTTCCTTTCTGAAAACCTAGAAAAAATAGCTGGGAAGGTTCAGGTTTATTCAATATTTGTTTACAGAGGCTTCAGTGGAAGTAAGATATCCAGTAAGTCATTCAAGTATAACACACATTACAATGACTCAAGCCAAGTTCGAAGTTCGATTCAAGTTCCAGCAGGATAATAATGTATTGAAACACCTATTGTGTTGAACGTATTCCTGAGAGGAAATGTGAAGATTGCATCAGCAGATTGATTCATTTGTTAGTTGTATGTGTTGGAATGGAATTTATCTTATCTCATAATGACCTTACTTAGAGTTCAACTCTCACTGCTTAGAAAACAGTATCATTCACGCATACCTAAGATAGAAGAAGACAGGTCTTCCAAGCATTTGCGAAGTGCATCAATTTAAACCTAGTGTCATATCAGCACACTCCCCGTGGTTATTCATGCCAAGTTTCTAAATGTTCAGTCACATTACAATCACTATGGCGGGCGTAACCGATAACATTCTATATACTGATTTAACACAGGCAACCACTGGCAAACAAATAAACTGTCGCTCAACAGACGATCTTTCAAAGTCTTAACAGACCCGTGCGCTGGTTGAATGCTTTGTGTCAACCCAATTTGGACTCATATTTCCCAACTTTTGTCAACAAGTTTACACTGAACGACAAAACGTATGGCTTATACACGACTAATATAAATGCCTTTGCATCTAATTTGTTCACATATGCTACTTATCATTGTGTATATCCAGAAAACACTGTAGCACCTCGCTGCACGGCTGGCAGGAAACTGTCACTCTTGGTACTCAGATTCTTTTAGAGGTGGGCCGTACACATTCTTAAGATGTCCGACACAGTTTTGAAGCTAGTTTGGAATACGTCGTTTTTATTTGAATTTCCTCTTTTCAACTTTTATGGAAGTTCGGTAATTTATTGAGCTTCGCAAATTCGAACTGCCGACAACTGCATGATGAATGATTGTATCACGTGACATATTCTGAGCTAATGGAAAAACATTGGATGGAATATTGGTTTTGAAGAGCAAGAAGATAATTTGAAAACACATTCTCAAAGTAAATTTGAAATCTTTTATCAATGCTCAATGTTACCGTTATTTGAAGAAAGCAGTTAAGAGAGCAATCACAATCCGATTTCCTGTATCAGTCGCATCTTAAAAACAAGCACTTTAAAGCCAAAACGTTAAAATCATTTTCTAGACTAATCACGTCGTACTTCCACTCATTTTATCCGTTGTTAATGTGGTTCGATAACAGTAGAATTGTAACAATCGGAAGAAATGTGATTTAATCATCTGCTGTCTGCGGAACGTTATGAATGCAAAAGTTAGTAATCTTTACTAGGGTTAAAAGAGGAGTGATATAAACGAATCTCTAGAATTAAACAAATAGATCTCACGGAAGATAAGGAGGGGCTATCGATTGCTTCACATTAAAACTTACTGTTACTATGAGTTCGGAAACCTTAATCAACCTGACTAGAACAACCAGAAGGCACAAATCATATGGTGCTCTCCACAGTAATATTTCATACCTTCCGTCCATATATGCAGACCTAGCTAACGTAAGAAATACTATTCCGGGAGTATCACATTATTAACTTCTTTCCATCATATTATCCAAGTCCAGCGCCACCCGCAGTTGCTCCAGACCTTTTCGTTTTCACAGACTTCTGTTAGCCACTTCTGTAGAGTAGTACGAGACCCAAATGTTGTTCGTATTAGAGTTTAACATTAGTCCTTATTACATCAGGGACACAAACATCGAGCATGCAATCATGTCATAATTCTGTCGACCACGGCAACATCAATTACAAGTTAGGCACTACTGGGTTATGCTGGGTAAACACAACCACGATGGGATGTGAGTAACGCTAAAGTTGACTGATCGCCTCAACCACAGACACAGTAACTGTCCTGTTGACTCCAGCGAATGGCCTCGTGACTGCGAGCAGTATTCAAGGCGTATTAATAATGGTCGTCTACTTAGTACCATTACTTACTGCCTAATCAAAACTGTGGTACAGAGACTGTCTACATAAACTAAGTCAACAGGGTAAACTAACACCGGGAAATAGGGTCCTGCTTAATTACATATTTCTACTCGTGGACCTTCAGACGTGTTGTAATCTCACACAGATCGGTCATTTCGGTCACATACGTAACCCAACCAACCTTCCTGCTTCTGAGTAACGAACGCCTTTTAAGGATAGCACAACAAATTCTCAAGTTTACATGCAAATGACCCGAAACTTTGCATACAGATTCCAAGTTATCCAGTTCATCGTTTGGTTATATCAGCCATGTCATCCACCAAACGTACAGTCAGATAATCATTGGCATTTTTGTCAACAATGGTCTCGTTATTTTGACAGAGGTGGTCGATGCAGGTGAAATTTTATCGTAATGTACCGGGCGTTTTGATGGTTTATTGCGTCAATTCAAAAATTTCAAGCTCGGATCACATGCCAGACATTTGGGAAATATAACGTACTTACGGACGGTGGGTAAAAAGATCAGTCTATTAAGTAAACTGACCAATTCCGAGACAAGCAAATGGCCTGCTTTAATGCGCCTATTCTAGAATAGATTGATCGGTTTTCCAACCAGCACAAGATCACTAGGTATAGACACCATCAAACGGACATTATACAATATATATGTATGTACAATATAAACCGTATATGCGTGTTATATATAACATAATGAAGACCTGCTGACAAGATATACTAAGCAAGCAATTGAGTCAAGTTTTTCGTAGCCTGCTGCATATCTTTACTTGACTGCGTCGCGGATTTAAGCAAAATCTTTGGCGAATATCAGGCCACAAAATGGCTTCAGTCTCAGCTTATCCTGCCTAAATGGATGTCATTTTCATAAGAGAGACAGAACAGTTTATTACGCCGTGTAAGGATCCTGTGTGACTCAATTATCTGCCGAAATATGACCCACGTAGTTTAATGATTGCATACGCACGTCTCACTACGGAATGTATACTGTACTCACAGCCTGTTTGATAAACACTAGTCCGAAAGTAACGCATTCAAAATCAAACTTATGAATGTATTTTAAGCAATTTGAAATCCACTTGATGTGAACACCAGAACTGAAAATAGATGTATTGCCAGTATTTCAGTGAGAATTTCCCACCACTTTTAGCAAAATACAAAATTACAGATGTGTGGTATGATCCATTGCATGAACTGTCAGTAGATACCGCGAGAATAATGGGCTGAAATGATGTAACAGTGTTCTGTATGTACAAGCTGGATCGATAGAGTGAACAGTTGTCACGACGCATCTAGCGGTTGATAAAACTGGTTACATACGTGTTTCAACAACAATGTCGTTTCCTAGTAGCAAAGACTTTTGCACTCATTTAGACAAGTATTCCTTCATTCTGGAAATCAAGCATTTCTAGCTTCTGCCAATACGAAAATTTATCCGCAGATACACACAAATTGGTAAGCATAGTGTAAGATGGATCCTTAACTGGCAAATAGTGTAAATTAACAACCTGTTCCAAAGCAGCTATACGCCTTCGAAACGATGTATCTGTAAACTTTTTCCTTCCAAATTTTCTCATTCTGCTTAATCAAACTCACCTTACAACTAAAACATGACAGACCATCTGTATCAATGCTTCCCACTCCTATCTATACATGCAACCACGTTGATCGCAGTATACTTACACTCAAAATGAAGACTCAAACGGGTCGGTGACATTTTGTCCAACCAAGTGGATAAACGGATGTTTTGAATGTCCATCGCAAGGACATTTAATTCAAGTTGGTATCACGTGAGCCAGCTTGATTGTCAACCGTTAGAAATTCAAACAGACATGATCGGGAATTTGGGATCTTTGGATATAAAGAGTAGCAGTCATACAAGGTGCCAAATCATTTCGTACACCCAACTCTGTCATAATCGATTTCCTACGTATTCGTTGAAAAATACCAGCTTTTTGTCATGCTGGTCGTGGGCTTATGACCTATGTGAGCGTATAAAATGAAGTTATTTTGGCTACTGATGAGTAGTCGGGAATATGGCTAATCTCATTTAACCGCAGCTGTCGCAATCAAATGGATTTTTCCGACAACCTCTTTCGAAATGAAGCACTGGACCCGAGTTTCGATTTCATTAGAGCTGGTCACGTTCAGATATGTTAATTCGGTCGTGCCTAATGTTGAGTCAATGGCGTAGTCGTCAACATGATTGCCTTGTAAAAGCGTGGTCGGAGTTTCAATCGCGACCCTGGCAGGGATAGACACTACTGGCGAACTACAATGAGAGAGCAACTTGAGTTTAGCGCCCATGTTCGTAAGGGGCTGGCTGGAAAGTTAATCTGAATGCGAAGGCTGCGATCAAGTGTGTGACCTTCAACTTGGAGATTTTGGTTTAAGTCATCTAACCGTTCTATTCCTGGATGAGGTTGCTGAGCAACTTCAAGCTAGTTAAGCAACCTGGTTCACAAAATAAAAATACATACCTGTCGAAGTACACTTACACATGAACAAACACAAACGACTCATTATTATACCACAATATCTATAGAAATTTGATTGATCATTTCACACAGACAACCATTCGGCTGACCGAAAAGTCATAAAACGCGATGCAGCCGTTACAAAGTCGTTCAAGTTAATCCTGTGCGTTATGTACTTAGTTGTTCTATGATCATTTATGAACAGCCAGACCCGTACAGAGTCCTGCCCACTGTCGTAATTTACTCCCCAAAGGAAACATTTGATCAGATGCTGTAAATACTTTTCATGGCACGTTCAATGGCTTTCTGAAACAGACTAAAATTTCCGACAACACCGTACTAGCCGGCGACTTGAATGCCTACTCGCTCGTCTTTTTCCGAATAAAAAGTATAACGGTAGTAAATTAGATGTCCAGATACAACTCACTGACGTTGATTAAAACGGTTTTGTCACATAGAAACCGTCTTATGTATTCCAGTCACTGACAGAGCTCGATTGTATAGCAGTCTGGCACAGGGTTCGCCACTCTGTTAAAGACTGTCTTACCCATAGGAGAAAGCACCTGGTATGCGAGCTCGATGTTATGATCGCCAATGCTGGTCTGCCGCTTCCTCAGATGTCAAACATTGATGAGTGCAAGATAACTGACTGATATGCTAGCAAAGAGAGTGAAAAGAAGGTAAATCAAGGGGCACCGGCAAACAAACTGTCCAGTTTTTTCAGGTGAGTGAGCCTAGAGAACACTAGAAGCAATTCACAGAAGCTATGAGAACTCACGTTGAGAAGGTGGGTCTTCAAGCAGCTGTACTGCTGTGAGAGAATTCGATTGATATCACGTCGATGAACCTTAAAAACAAGTGTCACTTGATGTCGCCTGACTTTATAGGTAGAGATTACAGTCGCGAGACTAAACGTAAACTAACCAGAGGTTTTTTCCACATACTGTCAGCATCAGTTGTTATAACAATCGAAATAGCCGAAATTAGTCTTCTCACCTGGTGCTGTCAGAAGGCCATTTTCCATGACTTGTGCTTGTACTGGTGGTTACCTCTATGGGGGACCAAGGGAATCAGGTATTCTTCGTCGGAATAAGCAGCCCTAAAGCCTAATCTATCGAAATACAACAAGATTACTGGACAAGACCTGTTTTCTTCTATATTCGAGAGTGAATGACAGTGATCAGCATCAAAACCGACAAAATGCATTCGAGGAGTGTGTTAAACTGAATTACCTCATAGTTGGTTGGTACCGACACTCAGTTACAGTCTCCAAAAAAGAGAGCTGGAAACAGATTTAAAATCATACAAGCACCACGCTAACATCTACTGTGTCCTGGTTACTTGCCTTTTTAAGTTAACTGAGTAAACCCAGGGAAAGTTAGGTAGATGTGGAACTTGCAGGATTTCAATGCTGTCAGGAATGTACTAGTTTTCACAAAAGCAGGTGATAGTCATGAATTCTTTAGACCTGAGGGTAGGCAAGTTACGACTGTGTGAATAAGCCGTAGTTAAAGTTTATATAAGTGAAGATAAACACTAATTTTGAGGGCTTGCGCATGATGGACTGACAGCATTTGGAAAGCTGAAGGAAACTGCGGGTCGCGTTCATCCGTGATACTGGCCTTGATACGGGTCAACCGAAGATGTCATGTAGTCAAGATTCCAGTGCGATTCAACTTAACCTATTCATAAATGTTCTGTATGTTCAATTTGACCAACGTACCTTCGATGGATCCCGTGACTAAACAACACTGCACAGTTATAAACTTCTTTCTATTTACCGCCGGTATTTTCAGACCACGTATTTGACCTGTGTATATCACACGTTCCACAATCATTTGGACATGTATTCAACCAATTCCACTTCCGAATTGCAGTATCAAGAAACTGGCCACGGGCACCAGTTAGGGTATAGGGTTAAAGAAACTTTCTTCAGATCAATGAAATAATGTTTGCTGCATAATCGCTTGTTAAAAAGCTACTTATGCTGACAGTTCCTACCCTGGAAGTGGTTTTAGTTATTCAGCTACCATAAATAACAACCCAGAACTGACGCGTTTATTTTAAACATAACAAAAGTTCGCAATTTTCTAACATGCTGTCGGAAGAACCTTTATTTTTCATTATCAATGAGCTTGGTGTTTTTCGATCGGGCCTCTCCAAATATGCGAATTTTAGACAATTGGCCTTCAGGATTGCGTTGGTTTTTTCTGTATCCATCCGTTTGCGTGGTAAGTTGATGTCATATTTGATTGCTAGAAACTCTCGTACAAATTTATATACCCAGACTACAAAGATAGTTTGAAACCATATAACGTAGACCAAACATTTTATCACACAAAACTGAACATCCTTAATTTGTGGACATGGTGGACAATAACAAATTACCGTTTTCTAATATCGAGTTTCTGGTGTTGTGTGTTTCATGTGCGAACTGTAACTGCTCGTCTTGCTCACGACGGTGGGAATTATCCGCTCACACCTACTATGTCAACTAATGTCTAGTAAATCCCAAAACTATAGGAATATGCTACACATATTCAATCACTAGTCGATCAAGAGATAGAAATGCCACAAAACCAACATGTTCGACATTCATGAAGTTACAGCCGGTTAACACGGGATTTTGACTGATGTTGATTGTTTCCACTGCTGAATTTGTATCCGGGTGTGGTCAGAAGGGATCAGTATAGACACCAAAAATTACTCCTAGAATATCAAAGCTGTCTACTTGTAACATTATTGTATGCTACAGTATGTTAACTCTGATACGTCAACCGATTTTTGTACGGAACGGAAAAAAAGTGAAGGAAATACTGATCCATTTTGGAGGGTTTTCTGAATGGTGACGAATCAGTTTGGTCTTTTTTGGTTACATTTCAAACAAGTAAAGAATGTATTACGTTTTAGTTTGTGTGAACATTTTGCCATCGTTCAGTATTCCACTGTATATCTACTTCTTCTGATTTTCAAGATTCACTACGTCATCAAGCACCAAACAGAAAACCGGGCTGTTCAAGAATTTCGGGTGTCCCCTCAAGGTTATATATATGTTGCTCGAGGGAATTTGGACCGTGAAAAGGTTTCTAGTTACAATTTCTATCTGGTAGCCATAGACTCCGGCACACCACCTTTGTCCTCTTCTACACAAGTGCACATCTACGTGACTGATGTAAACGACAATGCTCCTACCTGGATCTTTCCGGCCCACAATAATCAAGCTATAAACATGACCATCAGTGAACCAGTCGGATACTGTCTGGCCAAACTAAAAGCATCCGATCCTGATGAAGGAGAGAACGGGTCGGTCATTTATCGTCTTGTACAAGTCAGTAAAATGACGAACAAGGATATGTTCGATGGTGCAACTGCCTCCATGCTGGGGTCGCACGTTAACTCAGCAGCCGAATCTTTCCGTTTTCCGACTTCGTTCGATGAAAATATTCAAGGCAGTTTGTCTGGAGTGAATGTTCCGGCACCTGGCAACTTGTTTGAACTTGACCCCAGTAGTGGCGCCATCTACGTTGGACGATCGATGAATCTAAATGATGTTGGATCTGTCAAGTTGGTTGTTGAGGCCAGTGATGGAGGCCAACCTGCAAAAATTAACCACCGTGTTCTACAAATCAACATATTTCGATACTTAACCCAACAGCCTGCATTTGCAACGGTGGATACCGAAAGTACATCATTCAGTTCTGCTGAAAAAAGCCGCTATCGATTGACAGCCGCAACAAATGGAGGAGGCCATATCGAAAACGATTTGATTGTTATCATCATAATGGTTGCGGTAACACTAATTATTTCACTGATTCTTATTGTGGCGATTCTATTTTTACGTTGCGGGGTATGTCCAAATCGTGCATTTGGACGTTATAACTCAAACATGCCAAATGATTTTCGACCGGGGCTTGCTCATCCACATCACCACCTTGAAGAAGTTTTCCGAGATTCGGGTAACATGGAAGTAGATGGTTTGCTGGTTCCGGGTCTGGATCGGTTGGGCAATTGTACGCAATTTACTGAAACCAGTTTGAATAGTTTTCAACAAAAAAATGAAGGTGAACCAATGTGTCGAAGTTATCTATCTAATCCTGGTCTTGATCCCTGGACAGGGACGACAGTGAGCCCGAAAAAACTCGAGCAACCAGGTTACGAGACGATGAAATGCAACCGTTTTGGAGGAACAATGACTTTTATTCATTCGCCAGTTGGAAAACAGAATACAATGAGAAGAGCCAGTGTAATTAACACATCGAGGAGGTTGGACGAACGTATATTTGGTTCACCTTCGGCAACAAGTGAGTTAAACCTGGATAGGTATATGCAGCGTTGTATGCTCGTGACTATGAGTAAAATGTTTCTGTGGGAATCTCACTGATACGCTAATTAATGTTTCAGACGGGTCAATTAGTGCAATTGGAAAAAAGATCAACAGGCGAACGTGCTTTTATTCATTCACCCTCACATCCATACAGATACATGAAAAAGTTATACAGTTAGATCGATATATCGATCAGACTTCTTATGGTGAAACTTGAGTTCGGGTCAGTCATTTCGTGACAGCATGATTGGTTCGTTGTGTCACGGACGTCTGCTGACACTGGCGCTCAGATCGAATTTGAATTATGTAGATATGAGGCCAGGACACGCACGACGCTTAAACAAACTGCCTCCCATAACATAAGGTCAAGTAACTCGACTTTATAGTGTTCTCATTCGGACAACCTGTGATAGGTGTGCGTGCGGTAAACCACTTCAACCACTTCAGCTGTGTTTACTTGGTCGACATTTAGACCTTGAAAAATTTCATTGACCTGAAGAAGACATCAAAACACATGTTTACCTGTAAGTTATTATCATGACACAATAAACGTTTCGGGTGAACTCCCAGCTCTGCTGGATGTGAAACACAGTCCGCTTCGAACCACAACGTTACACAAACATTTTCACTTTAGTTCTTTAGATGAAAATATCCTTTTTTTCAAAGTGTCCATCAAAAAGTGTAAAACAAGACAGAAATTTCATTTCTGCACTACCCAACACTTGTGTTCACTCAGTCAGCCTTCAGTCTATAAATAGTCTTACGCAAAAAATACAAAACACTCTTGTCAAGCAAATAGGCAGTGATTCAAAAGAATCTGAATCAACTAAGCATGGGTATCACAACTCCTAGTTATGTAATCAACTAGTAGAGTAAACTGGATAGTTACTTCTTCCTCTCTCGAGACGATCGGGAATGTTGTGATCAAAGACTGAGCTTAGTTACATCGGCTGCCTGATGAAAGTGCGACCGAAGCTCAGTTCCAAGCCGCGGCATTTGTGATAAGCTCTAGAGAGGAATCAACCAAAGTATACCGCTTTCTTTTGATATGGTCTTAGTGGGAGGTCCATGACAATGCGAAGGTTCCAATGAGCGTCGAGTAATCTTCAGCTTACTTGGGTCAAAATTCGCCGATTACGACTTCGTGACTGTTGTTTTTGCAATATCATTATAACACATTACTTTTCCATTTTTGATATTCCACAATAGATTGGATAAATGCACTTTTCCTGATGGAGTGTGAGGAACACAACGTTAAGGTCAGGGTGTAATAGTTAAACTTCCAGCCACCGGAGGTGGCTGCTCTTCATGATGGTATAATTGAAATCAAATCAACAAATAAGCATTAGTCTAGTAAGATGTACCTCGTCTAGATCAAAATTGGTTGCATCTGGAGTGATTAACCAAATTAGTTGTGTATTCAGTGAAGTGAGACCCTTGTAGATGAGATGCGTTTGTGTCTAGTCTTACTTATCAATCCCGTAGCACACTGTATACAGGGTTTTTCTGCCACTGAGATTGAGTTTTACGGCCTTCTCGAAACGTTTTTTTTTAATTCGTCAGTTGGAAACCTCCCAGACACTTAAATTTGTTGACTACATTCCTCCTCAACTAGGTGCAGATATTCCACTGATAATTTCACTCTAAGAAAGAGTTAGACATATTCATTGAGGGTATAGATGTTAATATTAAATAGTGAGGGATTTTCTGCTGTTGCTACTTATCATATACTGACAAAGGTTCTGGTACACTGATAAACTTCGTCCTATTGTTCCGCACGTTTTTTGTAATATAAGTCACTGGAGTCTGTCAAACAGGATCCCAACTCAGAAATGCGCGAGGTAAGAAAGATTGGCCTATAGCCCTGCGGTTTGGGCACACATTCGATCAGTAACTGGCGACACGTATCTGTTTACACGTGTATTACTCGAGGTTTGACAACATCGTGACATATCAACCCGTACATACACGTAGATTGAATAGTTCTGTTTAAAATGATAAGCGTGAAATGAAAGGGGGTTTTGCCACCTAAACAAAAGCTAGAAACCGTCACGGTTAGCGATTAGATGCTGTGTACACCGTCTGAAAGTAGCACGTGGCCACATGGCCTTTTGGAATTATCCTTGTGCCAAATGAACATTTGTTAAAAAGCACTAAACTACGTTTTGTTTGAAACCGCGGGTAGATAAGTTATGTGCAAAACTAGGAAAGCAGCTGTAGAAAAGTGTTGTTTTAACGTTAGATAACCATATAAATGTCAGGTGTCTTGAGAACCGGTTATGCTTCATTGCCCAGCGAAAACTACATATATCAGACGTGTTAGCCAGCGATCTTCGAAAGAACTTATTGTAACTTGGCGGAGCCCCAGTTGTCTAGTATCTCATTTCATATCTGTTTTATCCAGTCCGTCTTATAAAGTGGTTGAATGATACATTGGAAGATGAGGAAGGAATTACCATTCCAAAGTAACGGTTTATCACTAAAGTTATTGGTTACCATTAGAAGGTCAACTGCACATGAGTTTGAAGTGGTGGATATGATGAGACACTCCAATGAAGACGGGTGAACGATTAGATTTCAGTACAACAAGATTTGTCGCAAGACCCAGCTCGGTGATCTCTTTATATGCTCCCGCAAAGATTGTGTAACGGACGCCGGCAAAACTTCTGGCCTGATTTATTCATTCGTTCCCGACGGCCACAAACCTAACGAGGAGGTGCCGCGGCTCAAGTTGTCATTCATTTCTGCAATGATGTAAAGCACTCTAGAAGAAATGTTGCCATCCAAATAAATAAAACGGTCTGTAATCTGGACGGACCTGATGCATAGAACTGTTTCTGGAGTGATTTTTGAGAAGGAGGTTATGTCTACCCGAAAACATGAACGACTGACCTTAGCTAATTTTACAGGATCATTTTTAACGCTCATATTGAGTGCACTGACGTCGTTAAACGACTATTAGTATACCAACGTGTGTGTTCTTGTTCTAGATCATTTCGTTGACCCTCAACCTTATGAGTAACCGGAAGTTGCTTACGAACAAACGGATGCCGGATACTATATCGATTATTTGAAGCTTTAAACAAAACAGTCTGAAATCCCGAGCTCTGTTCAAGACCTTGCCAAATGTACAAATATATCAATGATATTCAGATCAAGGTCAGATTAAAAATGCTTTGACTCAACTGTACAATACTGTGATCAGCTTTTACTGTATACTTCCGTTGGGGATACATCAACCAGACGCGTCAGAACACAGCAGGAAAGAACGGAAGCGCGCAATTATAATCCACTTGAAAATAAATGCTCAGTGATTGGCGGCATAATTTTGATGTAGCTTTTCTTTCTTATTGCCTCACAATTTATTTTTTTGAGAGGTCATTGTAAACAAAATACCGCCTACTACTCCATAACAATGATATTCAGCATATAGTGATTGTTTATTTCAGTACTTCATGCCTAACTGTGCAAACAACAGGTAGATTCAGCATTTTTTAAACGAATTTTGCATTCTTACTGAAAACCCATGTTCAATTTGAACTGAAGTCGTTTACTTTCAGTGCAGGTTGGAATGTACTAATTAGTAGAGTGCAGCAGATTAGGTAATCCCTCATTAAGGGCCCACACTGTTAGTGCCCAAAGAAAGTATGTGCCTGTTCCCAGTTATATTGTTAATCTAAATGAATTGGAGTGGAAACAAGATGGACTGTATCGAGTAGACTTTCTAAATTTTACGTACCGTTAGCCTTTGAAAAATATACTTGCATGTTTCAATTTTGCTAAAGTGCATTGATGGTGTTTATTCTCCCCAAGGATTGGGGCACCATCCTTCGACTTTGTGAGTTTAGTTTGGTGATTGCACCCTAATGATATACACAACGTAACCGTAATATTTCAGGTTGGTGATCCCCAGGTTTAAGAAGAGAAATACCACTCAGCATCAACGCCATTATTCTCAATTTTCACTAATTTCCAAATGATCAAACTTACAGGTTGTTATTTCATTTTTCTAAGCCCAGTCAAGTCAACACTTGCAGTGATGTATTTCCGTAGTAACTATTTAAAGTTGAATCTACTTACAACGTTCTCAACGGTTTTATGTGCTGACTTCATGGCATTTGAAATTAAGGTTTTGTTTTTTGTTTTTAATATGATTGGAATCAACAGAGTCGGGCTAATTTGGAAATTAGGCTCAGTGTTGGGCAATAATAACAGATCACGGTGGGCTACGTACATTTCTATGCCGGCTTACATTAGACCTAGCATAAACATTTTTGTTAAAAGCCGAGCGTAAAAGATAAAATCGTGGATATAAATGTGTCAAAATTTGTATTACTATAAAAATAATCAGATCCACTTGATATTTCAGAAGGATCACTCAGTAGTAAGATAGAGGGAAGCTTTTCAGATTAAGCAATAAGTGCAATACATTAAACAGACAAGTTGGACAAACGACAGAAGAGCAATAAACCTACTGAACAGCACCTATGAATTGGTGAGAACGGGATTTAGTTATATATGGATGGAACTTGACTCAAGACTTCATAAGTCAAAAGATAATGTAAGGAATGTGATATAACTATCATTTGCTTGGTAATACCAAGTTTTACTCTTACTCAAAGTAACACCTAGACAAATACTGACTAAGTGAAGTTCATAGGCTAACATACACGTCAAAACGCCCTGATCGGATAAACAAAACACGAGTCGGTAAGCCTCGAGTTATATACAGTATGGATTGATTCAAAATGATACAGGCGTACAAGAGAGGAATAATCAAAGGCGAATGATCAATAACCAACTGACGAGTGGGCGATTACTTGTGCACGTGATAACTTAAGTTGATGCGTGGCTTATCTAGCACAAGTTAGAACGCGTGATTGCGTGGACGTCTAAGCACGGGACTGTGTGTCCGATTTCTATTTAACACCCTCCTTTGTTAAAATGTACACTGTTCGTACAAAGTTTTAGAAGGACCCACGTTGAGGCGCTTTATTGGAGCCCGAGTTCGTCGTGAATGACGTGTTTCGATGATAAGGTTTTCCCATGCCACGTTTTCTTCCGTGTTACTCTCAGACGTGTTTGTTGACAGTCCAAACGTATCTAGCAGGATATCCAGAGGTAATCCATTAGTGACTTCCGGTCTATCGTAGATATTAGTATCACGTCGTCGGATGTGGTTTGTGGGATGAGTCTCTTTCTTGCCGAGGACAATGAGTTTATATAACACATGACATTGACGCTGAGTCACAATTCCCGGTACCCAGCTAAGCTCATAACATTTTGAAACAAATAATGGGTTACCTGGATGGAATTTTTGAGCTTTGGCTCCATAATGCTGGTTAAATTGTCTCTCCATCTTGATGTTTGGTCGTTCTGTCTGCTTGACGGGAAGCATGAAACCGAGTGCTGTTCTCATTCACCGCCCAATAAAAACCTCAGTTGGTGAAACTCTATTCGGTACTGCTGTATTTGGTGTAGAACGGTAGGTAGGTAAGAAGTTGTCTAAAATTTCCCAACTCCATCTATTCCCCTCCAATTTGTGAACAGTCCTTTAGAATATATCAGCGAATGTTCTGCTGAGGATGATATGGAGGAACGCCAACGTGGTCTATATTGAATGATTTACAAAAGTGCGAAGACTCTGCCGAAGTGAACTGTGTACCATTGTCAGTCACAAGCATTTCTAAGAAGCTAAACTGAGCAAATATGCTACTTAAACACGAGATAGTGGCAGTCATGGAAACTGTGCGTAGTGGAACGATCTCCGGTCACTTAGAAAAGGCATCCACAAGCTTGAGAAGGTACTGGTTGTTGAGTGGACCAGCTAAATCGGTATGAATTCTTTTCTAGGGACCATCTGGAAAGGGCTAGGAATGTAATTCAGACTTTACGGGTATTTTTGCAACACGTGCACACTGTTCACATGATTTGATCGTGTTTTCACTGTCGTGGTCTATCATGGACCAGTATGCGTAACTATGTGTTAAAGCTTTCATACGTGTTATACCGGGGTGAGCACAACTTAACATTTTTGTAACACGTGTTCTCAGAATTTATGGTATCAACATCCACATGCGTTAATTGAACGTGGTTTACGGTTAATTGTATTTCCCACAGTATTCCTTACCTACCAGATAATGTTGCAAGAAACAGCCGTCCATTTCATAACAATGTTAATAACAGTGTTATACTTTGTAAATACTTGTTAGTGCTCGTGTGCTTTTTATGTAAGAAACCATTTTACAATCTCTCTTCTAGGTTCACCAGACCACGAGACGAAAGTTATGTTAACAAAGCGGTCCACTCTGAGACCCAGCATGGCAACTTGTGATCCATTTCGTGCCAGCTGTTCCCATTTGGTCACTGCCCGAGTTGGCACCCCGGGACTGGTGGTCGGCAAGGTGAATGTGATGTAATTCTGCTTGCGTGTAAAATGATCTTGGAAATCGATTTATATCATAACAAAGTATGCCGTAAATAAAGCAGGACCGAAATTACTTCCGGTTAGACGGCATGTCAGATATTTGTTCAACATACTAAAGTGTTATGTTTGCAAAAATACAGTATAGATTTAAATTTCACACAGCATTCTATATCTAGTGATAGTTTGCGCTGGACAAGAATGTATGCTATTCCAAATTTTGTATAGTTTGATTTCATAAAACAAGCGCAATGATGTCATTTATGATTTCCTGCAAACAGAGTCAAGATTAACAGTTATCATATAAAGAACCAATTTTTGTATATATTTATGGTGAGTCTGATAAACGTTGTTCGTCGAATATTGTATGACCAGTTGATCTTAGCAATGACTATCACTATTGTTTAACGATTTGGGTGCTTGAAATAAGCGAAAATTCGAAATGCATCACGAATACTGTAGAGTGTAAGGTCTAAGGTCCATATGTTATTGGTAGTTAGTAATCAATTCTTTTAACCGAAAATACCCTCCGCGATGTGCTCTAGCCCTCAGATTAAATAGAATTTACGACCATCCCTATCACAGCTGGTTATCATGTCAGAGATGGTCAGCTGTATAGGAGATACTGAACTTGTAGCAGAAGAACTAGTAACAGGAATGAATCCGAAACCGCTGCCAGTCTGGAATACAAGGCGGCAGTGGTATGAGTTTTTAGCGGCTTAATAGTCACAGTATGGTCTACAAACCAAGCTGACATATACTATTATTGAACGCTGTTATGCTGGTACTACTCACAGTAGCAACGTAAAACATAGTGGGAAATATTTGATAAAAACGCTGAGCTAACCATAATACCGTCTGAAAGTGAGCGCGCCACAGCGTTTAGATATGTTAATTCGATCGTTCCTCACAGTACAGAGAAATGGCGTTCGATAAAGTCCGATATTTACTGTCCAACTCGCTAGTTGCTACGCCACCCGCGCGCTGGCATTCGTGAACCGGAATTCCGGTCTACAACACACTCGCGGTTTCCGCTCACACGTCAAATGCGCTTCTGCCCGGTTTGCGTGTGTGACCAACGTCTTCTATCGGGAAGGGTGGTTCCGCTTGTCATTCGTCGTCCCTTGGTGCGATCTCGTTGATCGATGGCTTATCAGGCCGCCCGTTTTGTCCGCACTCCTTGCGCCGTGGGCTTTGGAGGTATTTCACCACCGTGTCGAAATATCCCACCCAGTGCTGGAATAATCGCGCCTTCAGTCTGATCATTCATCCCAATTCGCTAGCCATGTCTCACCCGTTCGTCCGCTTTTGTCGAGCGACGGCTGGTCCGGTCGCTGGCTGTGAGCTTATGACATACCTCACCGCCGCGCTGAAGTATTCAGCGGGGAGTTGGAATACTCGCATTTTCGGTTCAGTAATCTACCACAATATGATATTTATAGCGTAGCAGCTAGCACGTTTGCCACATGCAAACGTCCCCCAGTGGTCGCAAAGGAAAGTATTGCTGACAAGTCAGAGCAAGAGCAAAGCTCAGCTGTAATGTTTCCCTTTGATGGGTGGTATCCGGAGAGTCTTTTTGAATGCGAAACCTATGATCTACTGTGGGCGGTATTCAGTTTAAAAATAGTCCAGTCCCCAGCTACTGATTGGTAATAATGATGTCGTAAGGACTACGGGTGCGTTGATAAAGGTACTATTGAGACAAATACTGTAATACTAAAGTATATTCTCCGGACATATTTGCTACCGTGCGTCGCATGTTGCCCACGTTTGCCTCTAACTAACCAAGATAATTGCCCAGTATAAAAGCCAAACTGTATTTGATGGTCTTAATGAGTAAAAGTGAAGAGAAGCGCGTACAGTATAATGCCAATTCTGCGAAGCCCTCAGGTAGAATCACAATGCCTTCAGTCTCCATATACATGACGCTTGTGTCAATCATTGGCTGTAAAGGAAGTCTAGTAGGAGGAACGCGCAAACTCAGTATGGTGGGATGAACATTTAATCTGCACTATTTGTGAGTAGTCAAGCGGAGGTGATCATCGAGGTGTTTAATTACCCATGAGAAGTGCACAAATGGACGGTGGAATGCAATCCGTTGGAGAAGGTTGTTTTCATTACAAGAACTCGCCGCTGAAAACCATAGCGCCACAAGAGTATTGTTAGGTGCGAGTGAATGTTTTTATTCTTTATATTGTTAACGCCCATATCACTGTGTCGGTTTCCTGAATAAGCAATCCTTGCACCACCCGCATTCTCGGCCCATAACAACGACTAAGATAAGGGATGAATAGCCGATGACTGAAATATTCGTGGGAAAAATATATCAGAAGCTCCTAAGTTAAGGTCGAGGATGTAGTTCGACAGGTCGGATTTTAGACCGTCTAGGAAAAGTCAGTGGCCCTACGGACACCCCTCAAGGACAGGACAAGGGTAGTTCTGGAGACGACGCGATTCACTCCTACAAACTGGAGCGGACCGCCTTTGAAAAGCCACTGATCACGGAACACGTCTAACTTGTTGGTTGTCGTAAGGTAATGCAACGGCCTGACAGCACTTGGCTTGGCTCTGGGAGTGAGATTCTCACTTATACCTTGCCACTACCAGCGGCGGTGATAAAGTTCTTATCGAAGTGAGAAAAGGATTCAAAACGGTTCATTCAATTAGATCAGTTTATGGAAGGATTGTTACCGTCAGTCGAAAACCAGATCATAACTGCGTTAGTCATCCCCCGATAACTTTGAAAGGGTCGGCCAACGTGGACAGTTAAGTGATGGCGTAGGACGCTCTGATAGTCAGCAAGATCAACCAAATGAATCAAGTGAGTTGAAGATCCTGTATGGCACAATGGAAAAGTTTATTCTACAGCTGGTGGCTTTCAAAGGTAAGAAGGCGGAAGAGAATTGTAGCAGTCTGATTAGAAGTACCAAGTACGCCCATTGAGACAGAAAAAGCAATACTTAACTAAGCCTTCTAAAGGAAGGGAATCCGGTGATAGGTGCGATGAGGAAGATACCAGTTTAGATAAGTGTAGATTTTAATGGGACTTGGGAATACTATTTGATTATCACAGGGGCAGCATGTTTACTGAGTCGACAAAATCCAGAAAAGATCGTCCTGGTGTGTGAAGTGGTCGCTCAAACAGTGGACAGGTTCTTGTTTGAATTGAGTAGCCAAACAGGGTCTGATGTCCGAATCGGTGGTCATGTAGTCAATCAGCGGTTAGCAATTTCTCCTCGCCGACACCAGACAATAATGGAGCCTGAATGTGTTATTGTGTTTTTGAAGCGTATTACACTTGTGTCGTACTTCTGAATACACTTTCTTTGTGCTACAAGTCTGCGGGCTAACAACACTAAGATACGGCACCAATTGGGATGTGTGTGCTGCGTGTGTGAATCGATGTTTCCAGAGTGCAGCATCAGCCATCGTTGTCTCAAACGGAAAAAGGTCAGTAGAAACTTCTTGTTACAAAATGGAATGCTCAATAACTTCGGAGAAGGCTTCAATCTGACGAATTTATGATACGTTTCAGCTTGTCGGGATCGGTGGGTGACATCACACTATTAGGTGTTACGCACCTCTTTTCCTGATAGGTTTAGCTATGTACGTTACAAAAATACGAAGTTGACTTTCTAGTCAAGGTAGTCGCGACCATGTTGAGTGCGACGGTTTGTGCTTCGTGAAAGAAATAGATGACCGTGCCATCGTTTTTACGACAACCAGACAAATGATGCTGTAAGACGTTTACTTCCTTAAGTATAGCATCCGTAGAAAGATTGCTCGTCCGGTTTTATTTACAGTGAGTGTAGATTCACATTTTACAGACATAACAGCGGAAACGCAAAACAATTTTGGTTGGGAATGTTAATCATCCGTGGCGCAACTCAAATGACAGATAAGCGAATTGATTAATCTGGAATGTTAACCAACAGTCAAACATATCGACACACTGAATAGATTTGTGTCTCAACTTACCATGCTACCCACATAAATGAATGGAAGCTTTCATCAAACAACTGATGTTTATTACGACCTCGAATACAACACTCGTGAAGAAGGCCATCCGTGATGGTGGAGACGTTGTGTTACAAGCTGCTTGTAACGTCGTGTTCTTCTCAACCCATTTATTAATACTTGATATACAACATACTGTGACGGATGACCAATTCGGATGGGCATCTATTTCGAGATTTGGTGAGAATTAACAACCAAAAACCCATCACAGAATACATCCGCTATACCAACAAAAACCAGGCAAAATTACACATGAGTTTAAGTGGAAACCTCGCTGTACTGTGGACCACACTTCCGGCCCATAAACGCTAGCGCTATGAGAACGTGAGGAAATGGTAATGAAAGTTTTGTTTTAGTGAACGAATATTTTTTACACTTGGCCCGAAGTTACACGAAAGTGATACCCTCATCCCCAGATACATGTACATGACCGACTCAATCACAGCCCTGGCCTAAACACGAAAAATAACGTTTGGGACCTGGTTGCAAGAAGATTAGAGGATACAGATTATCAACAGAACTCAGTGCGTATCAGAAAACTTCAACAGAACACTCTTCTTTTACTGAGGTATCATGGATAAGCGAGTGTCAAATGTAGTTTCATTTATACGGCGGAGACAAATAGTAAACGCGTCAAAACGTGAACAGTGTGCAACATAATGTGCCCACATTATCAGTAAAGTGTGGGGTGGTCTGACAAAGTTTGGTGCGGGTTGTAGTGAATGAATTTAGCAAAACAAGAAATAGATACAACTTCATAAAAGAACATCAGGCTGCGTAATGAGTATCTTTCTTATGAGAAGCGGACACTATCCAACTCTTCGGAAGGATCAACACTACAGAGGTTTTACTTCAATCTCATTTAATGAATCAGATAGATCGATTGCGTTCATTTTGAACTACCTATAGTCGTTCACTAATGATTAACCGGGAGATTTGTTTGAGTTTCAAATGAGTATCACTCACACCCCACCACAACATTGGTCTTCGTTCACACTTTCCGGTTGACCCGTTTCAGAAAGAAACACTACAGTCAAGTTTTGTTTTTCCTGGATTCTGTAGGTAGCCTACATCCTTGCGTGATTACGCTTTGAACGTCGGGAATAGTCGGTGAGGTCGTCAGTCGAACTTCACAGTGCAGTCAACGTGCCTCATTTCCAGAGGACCGGACAACTTCATCCTTGCTAGAAAATGAACGTGGTTAAGGGTTCAAATGTGATAACTTAGTCAAATTTACATAGTTTAGAGATTGCGCTATGAGGTATCTCACTTCGTATAAAGTCTGACAGAAAAATGCGATTCCCACGGAAAACTATGGCTAGTAATTGCGGGGAAGATCAATTACAACATCTGTGATAACTTTAAAAGATTATAGTTTGTGCAGATTTCGTGAACGCGTGTTTTCCTGAACGCAGATACCAGCAATTAAACACGGAATAACCTTTAGTGTCCAAACAACACCTAGACATTATAAAAATAACAATACGGACTGTTAATTTACATTGTGTTCTTTGGCTCGATAAATGCCACTAGTCGTAATAAATATTCAATCAGAAACAGGCAAAGATTATTAGGTCTTCTATAGGACGGTATAGAAATGTGGCTAATGACGAACTAAACTGATTTATTTCATCCCCCCTATAAACCAAACCTTTCTTCGACATATAACTGAGTCTCGTTTGGGCTTACCTGTCTATTCAATTTTTAATTTATCAAGGAAATAGTGTAAGAATTTCTAAGCGAATTGTAAAAGTAACTCCAAGTATTTTAGTGCCGTTTACTCTTTTCTTTAAAAGTAAGTATTCGATCTTTGATCAATTCCAAGTTAAAATGTTCGGTTAGTAACGACACACTCAACATTTTTATCACGCTAAGACAAAGCCTGACTTTAAGGCAATAGTTTATTTTGAAAAAACTGTTAATCCGTTGGTTTCCCTTAACAAAACGAAACAACTTCGGCGCCACCTGAAGATTGGTTGGCGTCAGTTGGACTTTTCACACGGATGGTCGGAAACGAAGCCTAAAGTTTGCAAAGTGGTTTATTATGAACACGTTTGTGTGTATGTTTGCAAGATGGAAAGACGAACAGATAGTACGCTTTAAGAGAGATTCGAATTTTTCTAGTTCTTGGACTTTTCCCAACGGTTGAAGACAAATAGTAAACCTTATAACTTGAAAGCTTTCCTACGATTGCAAAATTACACCAACCAAAAATAACAAGTCGTTTTCAGCGTGGTCTTCATGAGTATTCTGTATTGAAAAATAAGATATATTACATTAATGGCCTGCAACTGGCTGTAAAACAAAAACACTTACCAACAACGCGCCACCAATTCCATACAACCTTGCGTGCACCGTATCAAGGATATCAAGTAAATCGGTTTGCTGACAGTAAACAACTTCCATAAACAATGAACATCGCTCAAAACTGATCGCACATGTGACATTTCAACAGAATTGTCAGTCGACCTGTTTCGAACAGAATTATTACATTCGGGTTCTGTGGTTGTTAGAGCTCGTCAGTAATGCACATTAGAACTTCGGCCACGCTTTCCTGGAGTAATCGTGTTGACCACTACCCAAGTGACCTCAAATTAGGCACGACCGAATCATCATATACGAACGCTCGGCGACAATTGCTCGTCAGTAGAGCACAGGTTGTCCGGTCGCCCCAATAAGTCTAACTATTTCAGTGGGTTCAACTTACAGAGGTCATTTCATTATAGTTATCGATTGGGGTTGATATGACGGTTATTTCGTCATCTCTCAAAGCAATTAGGTAATGTAACATCTGAAAACAAATCCTCTCTTTAAAACCTGTGATCTGTATAATTCACGGACTTATGCATCGTCCCGGTAATTAACCTTTCGTCTCAGTGTGATAACAAACTTGTTCCGGACGTAATCGAGGGGATGTTTTAGAACCTCGCGTGTTAAATCACAATAAATTAACATGCCATTTAAATGATGTATTACGAACTGATGAATATACAAACCTCACGTAAACAGTTCAATCACATCGGTAGCAACACAACTCATAGGGTCTCTGAACGATTTGACAACTGAGTAAAAATGGAAAAACGGACTGAATGATGAATGACGGGTAACTGATGAGACCAAGTTAGGTCATCTATATATAAGCTCAAACAGAAATATCATTATTTACACACTGTAACCAAACGGCCATGTTGTGGCTGAATGAAAATCTTCTTGCAAGTGTCATGAATGCCTTGCTCAATTTCTTTGCTGATCAATCCGTTTGCGTACAACTGCCTGTAACTGGTAATGGGCAAGCCCCTTTTTGGTTTGACCTGCTTGAAGTTTAGCAGCCACATTCTATAGGTGTATAGCAAAACCGCACGACCAATGGTTATTATAGTGAAACA
Organism: Paragonimus heterotremus; assembly: GCA_013368495.1. Classification (NCBI taxonomy): domain Eukaryota; kingdom Metazoa; phylum Platyhelminthes; class Trematoda; order Plagiorchiida; family Troglotrematidae; genus Paragonimus; species Paragonimus heterotremus. The sequence continues at coordinate 59,035 of LUCH01000330.1, read as the reverse complement.
TTAACCTGAGCGTCACTAACAAATATCGAGCTATCAATGTTTGTTAACGGAATTAAATTAACTCAAGATGACATAGGTAGTGATTACTGACCAAAATTCTTCGGAAACACACCATTTTCATAGTTGTTTACATCCATCGGATGAACTTCGTCCATAAATCTGTGTAAATGTTTGTACCGACACAGATTGTCAAAGTGTTGTCATCCAACTTTGTCTATGAGTCCGTTTATGTTGTGTAACAGAAAATGTTGAGTTTGCTGACAGTTCAATCAAACAACTCATGCGACAATGTATGTATGCAAGTGAAAGAGTGATTCTCATAACACTGTATTAATTGTGCATATTGGGTGCTGAACAAACAGACACAGACAATTTTATGAGTTACAGCCTTTAAAATGGGAGACTAACGGTTTCGAGCATCAAGCTAAGTTGAAATAGTCAATACGCGTCAGAACTGTATGTAGCATGAAGTGACACAGGAAGGAACTAAAAGGTCACCAAATAAACGTGTGACACCAAATTCAACGGGATTAGACGAAAACGACTAAAGATTACTCGACCGACACAAAAAACGTCTGTCTTCATGCTACGCGGAGCAGTTACACATTATGAACAGCAAAAATGAGTCACGTTAGGGAACATTATCTTAACCTAAGAAATAAGTCGGTCAATTCGCTGGATTTCCTGATGGATTCCACATTACAGTGGAATGAGTGGGTATTTGAGTCCAAAGGTGAAGTTTCTTAACTCCTGATGTGGCATCGTAGCTTAGTTATTAGAATGTTTGTTGCGTAGGAGCGTGTCATTTTTGTCGTCTGTTCGAATCCTGATTTTCACGATTGTTTCTCACACATGAATTGGTCTACAACCCTCAGATTTTAGCACTGGAGTTTTCGACTCACATTTGCGTGATAGCCTCATAACAGCCAACCATCATATTATGTACTCCCGTCGTTGTTGCACGAATTAATAATTGTAGTCGAAAATATTATTTCCGTTCTTCCCTACTGCATATATGAAAATCGCATTGTGTAGCTGTCAGTTTCTCATCAAACAAACTCCGACAGAGATTGAACGAAAAAATGACTGACACTTCAAAAGTGTGCGAACGGGTAACAGAAAATTTAAAATAAAATCATGTAAACAATCAGTAGATTATTTCTGAAATTCTTGGAAGACACATAGTAAGACACAGAAGAAAAATCGGATCACCTATTGCCTACGGTAACTCATAGTCAAATCAGTGCAATTGTATGGATTCAGCGGATAGAGAGCAGTAAGAGAACAACAATGCATCGGTGAATCACTAAAGGCGTTAAAAGTAGTCCAAACAACTACGGCAAAACGGTAACGAGTGGTTTAGGGTCCCACAACCACTAATTTAAAGCGTTCTATATACGTTTTCGTTCTGGGATGCATATCCTGCACAAAGTAGAACAAAGAGGATCGAACATTTTTTATATTCATGTTCCTCTTAAACAAAAATACGTTTTCGCCCACTGCCTCATATGTTGGGCGATGAACAATTGCTCGGTAAACGTATTGAACCAAGAGCTATAAATAAGCTTTACTACGTAGGTGGGGAACAGCTACATTTATTGTTTTATAGTTTCTAATACGGTAGTGACTGAACCGAAGGATCCTGTTAAAAAGCAAAGTATGAGACCATATTCACCGATCTAAAATTCCGGAATAGTACTAGAAGGCGAATGAAACCGTCGAATTTGTCATATACTCAGGAGCATCTTTTTGACAACAACGCCGCATAACTGGTACACCATAAGTGAGTAGGGAGAACAAGTCATCTAACCTGGTCAAAGTAATTCTTATTTACTCGTTCTGCTTCCGCTGTACAGCGTAATTTGTAAGCCTTTCGAAAAGGATTTAGGCCAAAGGGATTTAAGAACGTTCGGATTGGTTCGGGACTGATTCGATCAAACTCAACAACAACGTATTCGCAGTATATGTGCATGAAAATGATCACTGGGCTGACTCCACCTGGGTTTTGTGTGTAGCCTACAGAAACGTCTCCTCAACCATTCCAGATTGACCAATGGAAGAATCAATTCTCAGTCGACAAGACAATCCAAGTCCGTGTTCCCATAAAAGTGTTGTATAGGCCCTAAAGTGATTAAAGCCAGTGATCACATCACCCGCCAGCATCTCCAGTCAAAATCAACTTTCTAAAGTAACTGTGTGTGTGACTGTAAAAATCTGCTAGTCTTTAACATTGGTTCAGTTTCAGTTAGGTGGCCAGATTAGCAATTTTTATGCTCCTGGTTATTCGCTAATATTCCACAATATCCGAGGATTGATTGTTGTGAACATTTAATTGTAACAGTTTTCTTCTGTTTTCTAGATTATGCTATTTGTTGTTACGTCGTTGATTACTGACTTTAGCTCGTACGTAACCATGCGTGATTCTAATGAATCTTGGTTTCCTGATTAAAAAATTCCACTTAGAAGAAAATACTAAATGAGACTGCATATTGTAGAAAACGCTCGATATCAATTTAGCCCCATTTTTCAATGTACTTCATTGGTAATACAGCTTTCCTGTTGATATACTTACGATAGTGACATTTATCCTCATGTGCCATCTTTGTAGGAGTTCGTTAATTTGTTCCGTTGATATTGGCTGAATCCATTCATTAGTAGCATCTGATCAAGAAACAAACCGCGAAGCCAACGGGAGACCTACCGTTTCCCTTTGCGACACTTGCTCAATTTTCGGGCATCTTGTTAACCAATTCTAGTCCACTTAACATAAGTTAATTTGAGTGCTGGTAAACACTCAATTCTTTTTACACAAAATCAGGCTGATTGTGTGTGTTGAATAGATTCTGAGCATTTATTTGAGTGAACACTCTCGTGTGCAATTTTGCTAACTTGGGCACTTTTTAAGTGTACATAGTCTGTGTCGGAGACTAACAGGGAAGTTGCGTACACCTGACTCAGTTAGACATCTTTAGTACCACGCATGATTGGCCATTTAATAGCGGCTAGAAGTTTACTCTTGACTCTCATCTGTTGCACTACAAGGTCAGAGTAGCGTGAGTTGAACGAAGGTGTGTAGGCTACTCTCCTTAGCTGTTTTCTTGTGTGGTAAAGTCGTTCATTCGTTTGTTGTCAGCTTACAAACGACCAAACAAATATCAACTATTCAGAGCCCCCTAGTTGTTTAAAATCTGTGTTTAACCATTCTCAGTATGTGATGGATTTGTACTAGTGTGCAGACCAATAAAAGTTCGTTGACCGATTACACTTCAAAATAATGGACGTACAGTAACTGATAAGTGCATCGGGATTTCGGATTTCGTATGGCAAAAGCACCCCTTACAATCGCACCATTCTCATCCAGTTAGTTTGGTCTTCAGTAATAGCATTGCTTGTAATCAGTGGTTCATAAGTTAAGTGATCGACTTTCGCGATAACTACGTTTTTCTGCCTATTTGTACAGTATAGAAAAGTGTTTATTCCTAATACTTGGATTTTGGAAACCATGTTTGAAGGAATTAGTTGTCTTAAAAAAAACACTTTCCCACTTTAGATAACTAGCTCTTTGTAGTCCATATCCTACTGTATCATTTGGATTTATTATTATCGCTGTGCCTTTCAGAGGGTCATTTAAATGGGAATTTCAGTTTGTAGATTAAAACACAAATTTGCTGTACCTGTCCATCGAGTATGGTCTTCTTACTGATCTTCTCACTGTACTTTCAAGACATCTAATCAATTACACATTTAGAAAATGAAGTGCCCCGTGATGTTCCATTTCCAGGCCGAACTAAGCAACTTTGGAGTGTGTTCGCTAGACATTCACTTAGTTTGCACGTCGCTGTTTCACAGATAAACCTTCTGACTTATAATAGAACGCCTACCGGAAAATATTCCAGGAAGCTCATTAATTTGGAAAACTAAAACTCACTGCAACAAACCACAATATGACGAACAGATTGCACAAAAAACTGATTGACATGATTGAATTGGACAGTTACTAAAATCTAAACAAACAGATCAATCCGGTATATTTACCAGTGCGTCTTTCGGAAATATATCGTTGCAAAAAAATAACGTTTCAACTTGTGGACAAATTTTCCTTTCTTCCACAAAACTGCAAGGTATGAGTTGTCTCATGAATAAAAAATTTTCCTGTTTTTCAAGTAGAAGTTGAAGGTCATTATGCAGTCAGCATTCCCAGCTGTCATCTACGATAATTGGTTTTTGTCAAACTTTTTGAACAGGCTGAAGACATGCAAAGTATGGATAGCGGTCATGGACACAGCAGTTCGACAGAGAATGGCATATTGTCCTCACTTGATCCACCAGGCTGCCGAACTAAATTGCAGACACATTTGAGTACTTTCAGATGCACAACTCCACAAACTTTTGGACGAGGTGAGCGATAATAAGCTTACTCCGTTTCTCATAAATATAATTTGTGAATATCCAGCCGGAAAGCGCCGTTCTATGTTGCCTTCTTTTCAAGCAAAATGTGATACTCTGACTGAAGCTTGAAGTTCATCGTTGCAACTATATTGAATAAAATGTCCTTGTGATTGGCTTATAAGCTCAGTGGAAAAAAAATGTGAATGGCTTTATTTAGAGCGTCCTTTGTGTATTTGCAACTCACTGGTAAGCCTTCGTTTTGATGTATCGATTCAGTCTCCTCCGAATTAGTTCGTTAAATCTATTTAGCTGACTGAGTGAGTATGACGAATAGCAGTGAGGTACGCAACAACCATTCAGTTATTTTCAAACTCATAGAGTATGCTTCTCCAGGAACTTCTGACCCGTTACGATTGACCTTTGTTCTACTCACAGATTATTATATCTGCCATTGCGCTGTCTGTGGTGAAGTTTTGAACTTGATCATACTCATCAATCGGTGAAGCTGCAACATTAGACGAATTGTCTGGATCAAGAACGACCTTATTTTTATGGTACAATTTTGGCAAGTTAGAACAGCTTGTCTGAATGTGTCCATACCACCATTAGATAGGGGTTTGATGAGAACATTCTGAGCAGTCTGCATTGAAGCGGATACATGGCCCTTAATGCTAATGGTAACAAGATCTCCTTGTTTCATGCTTCACCGTACATTCCTGACTTATACTCACCTTTCTGTAATACAATTCCCTCACATTATTCCGGTTCACATTTCCTGTATTGTCCTTATTTTTTGGTAAACAACTTCAAGTTTACTGTTTTCTTTTTACTGACTAAAATTTGATACTGTCTGCTACATGACCAGAATTACGTAAACGGTGTTAACCTTCGTCAACCTGAATAATCTCAGTAATTATGAGTAATTTACTGACAAATAATCAATGGGTATTCAGATAAAAAAAGCAAACTACTATAACTAGGAATTGTGTTGTCATGACTTGTTGTCAGTTTCCTTGTTTCAGACGTATATCCAGCTGGTTGTAGAAGATAACATATTACATGTCTGCCTGGAGGTGAACTTTGTGGAAAATATGGTTGGCAACTCCATTCCTGCAGCTCTCTACAGTTGGAATATATTGTCGTTTTCCACCTCATCTTTTGAATGACAAAATGATCACGTTCCGCACAGTTTGCAGCATTAGCTTTTGATACCACCATACCTAAGTTGTAGTATTGTTAGTTGGTAGGCTGTTTCATACATTCGACCACTGAGCTTTATACCGTTCATGATCTGAATCGATACATATACTGGTGTGTACAGAGGCCTGTTGCGATTCAGAACAAGCTGTGTACCATTCTAAAGATCGTACAGCAGAAAGTGTAGTGCGACATTACTGTTTGGTTATTTTGCTGTGTATTTTCATGTGTGTTATTTAGTTATTCGTTCTGAATAATATAATTCGCGATTAACCGTATTAGCAACATGATTCCCTTGGCTACTTTTTCACGTGACTCCCTCTGCCTAATGCGCATTAATTTGCGCGTTGACAGTACGTCCGGCATTTAGGTCTGCCGAGCAGGACTTCAGTCTTTCCTTGGCTTCACACGCTTGTATGCAACTTATACGCACAATATACATTTATTCATCGATTCGACATATTTTCCGACTGTGGAACAACTGCAAGCTGTGCGCACATACAACCGTGTGTTACTGCGGGTTGCCACCGCGATCCTAAACTTGAAAAGACTACCTCAGCTTTTAAAGACGTTATTTCCCATGGACGGTAACAACCCTGACAACTGTGTGAAGTCGTCGATCACCTGCCCTGTTACGGTTTTAAAATACCAGTCTCTTACAAACGGTTATTCCAATATCTACGTAAGCGTTCAGGCCAGACGCCCGAGTAGAGCTCAACTGAATTCTAACACATGACTGTAACAGCCTTTTTGTTTCATCTGCACAATTGGAGGACCATGTGGAATCATTACTGATAATAATTGATTTGTAATTTTATTACAAATGCATAGCAAAATAAATTACCCTGACTCATTTGTACGTGCCCTACAGTGAAGCTTTTATAGTTTACGCTGTTTGATTGGTAAACTACATTATGTTTTCTGAAACGGTTTCCATGGCGAACAGAAGGAATGTTTCACCGCATTATTGGGATGCTTATGCAAACACAACCGTTCCATAAAACACAAATGATTTCATCTTTAGTCTCACGCCTGCTGCCAAAATAGAGAGCTTTCGCAGTTTCTATTTGCTGATGTATACACATGTAGGTCTATGGTGATGTATGCTTGCTGTTGTGGTTACCTACCTGAATGTCGATTGCATTATTGATGCGACACTGTTATATAACCACCAACTGTGTTAACGGATCGCGTTGATCAGATTTACCGTGTCATTGATTTGTCTGACACTGGCTATATGTAGTGAATGCTGGGGCCTTGCTGGTGTGTCAACAATGTTGGTTTTCCCGCTGTGCTTCTGATATTTGATAAAATCAGTAGTGATAGCGACGGTTAGCATTGCTAGCTTAGTCAGACAATAGAATCGGCCAATCTCAAATGTAACGCAACCTCGAGCTTGTCAGTATAATGGTGTGAAGATAAGTGACGAGCCTACTGAGAAACACAATATCTTTTCGTGAACAAACCCAGTTAAACTGAGTAGGAATGAAAAAAGATGCCAATAATATTTGCAACAAAATCCCACCTCCAAGAAAAAGAATCATATTCGAAAGTTATTTATGAGCCACATATCACAAACATCCCTGAGGATCGGTCCTCCCAGTCAGCTGATTCCTCGCAGCACCATGCGTATCGATTCTGCCACATCAACCCTGCATGTGCCAACGTCAGGACTGATAGTGGTGATTCTATCCGTCTACTGTGAGCCTGACAGGGAGGGGAAAGTCATCTGTAGTTCATTGAACGGTAGTCTAGTATCATTCCTTTTAGGGCTCGTCAGTAACGTATGTCCTTACCAAGGTCGGGATTTAGATTCTTGTCAGTCATGCTTAGGGTAGCAGTCATGACTGAGATAGAATATACAAATATTCAAACACATCCGCATGTCAGCAATACCCACTTTGCCAGATCGTCTCAAGAGGAGACATAAGCTGTCCCGGGAATTCTAGTCGATGATCACAAAAATCTGAACTTCTCTACGAGCTGAAATTACAATCATCGTAAGGTTTCTTGAGCGACAGCCCAATTGGTGTTGCGTACCAGCGGAGTCTTATTAATCACAAACTGAAAATCACTGACGAGTCTGGTTGAGTTTGCACACGATAATTCAACTGTGGTTATGGTGTTGTTAGTATCACGGTGGTTGGCATGGTTTTCTAATGAAAGCTCGATCGGAAGTCGAATTTCGGTCGTGGCAGGGATATACACAACTTACGAGTTCCAGTCAGGGCAAAACTCTGGTCTAGTGCTTCTTTTTGAAAGGTGTTTGACTGAGGTTTAATGGAAGTGCGAGAACTGTGATCAGTTGTGGACGACTTTTAATCATTTTAACCAAAAATCCCCTATTACCTCCCAGTAATATCTCCCATTAATGCTGCATGAAAAGTCGCTTCTTTTATAGGACCCACTTCGAGAAACACTATTATTCAGTGTTGTTCTAATTCGTTTCTGCATCGGTGTTTGTGCATCGACCTGGCCAATGATTGACCGGAATCCTAACTAGTGGGACATGTAGATGTGTGTAGTTTGTGTTATATTCGCATTCCCCCGGTAACGCGACTAGTATACAAAGACGTTATGTGCATAAAAGTGGTTGAGGGAACCTACTGGGTTGCCATGGTCATGATTACCTAATAATTGGTGCGCTTGTAGAACTGTCTAGTATCTGGTAGTCCTTATCTGTATGATGTATATGATGTGTGATGTATGATGTATTTGTTTTACGTTAGCGACATATGAGAGTAAATGAAATGTTAACATATCGCATCGTATGTCTTCTTTCAGCTGTGATGAAACACGAGGATTCATTGTCTTCTTTCCATTCGTGTACGCTGTTTTTGGGTTTTAACACTGCGCGTCGGCAAGACAAATGCAGCTACAACCTACTGACTACACTCCTAATTAAATAATTACAGTGAATACTGGTTTGACTACCTGCGCTTCAAATTAGTCGGTAATTTACACAGCTGGTGATAATCTTTCTTTAAGTTATGTTGTGAACTGTGCTTCAAAATTCGGTAGAATTGCCTCTGGTTAGAAAACTTTACCCGGCCTTGTTGACGTATGTTAGGATACTGACATGTATTTCAGATAGATGGTTTCCACTTTTTGAGAAAAACCTACAGAAAAAATAGTTCACAGTTTTTTTATTTGATCGCAAACCATGACTGAATAAACGGTTTTATGGTTATTTGGATGAAACAAGTTGAGGAAGGTTCATTTCAAACAGCCACATTCTAGCTGCATGTCAAAATTAAGATTCTTCCACCTCCATAAGTTGCAAGCTGTCTAAATTTGCGGTTACCGGTAATTGTCAATACGTTTTTCTCAAGTACTCAGAATTAAGTGGTATTTGCTTTATTCGAAACGCATGAGCGGATTAGTGATTATTATCACGTTCCCGATAAACTTTGACTAGAGAGTCAAATATCTTAAGACAGTAAATCATCTGCTAGTTATCGGCTCTTTTTAGGATATAGTTCACTAAATCCGTTACAATTTACCTCACCTTGTGAAATTCAAGGATAGATAAACGTGTGTCAATCATGACTGATTGGAGGTTTTGATGTGGCATCGGTACTGGCAAGTATAGTCATGCCTGTTACACTAAAAGCTTGATTAAATACAATTTCCTAAAGTATCAGAGCAGTAGTTTTGAACAATGTTGTATATTTGTGGTCTGTTTCAATGGTATACAGCAGTAAAATTGGACGATAACTAGACCAGTTGAGTATGCTACTTGAACGTTAGTCTGATGAACTATGTATACGTGATTCACCGTTGGTTTCAAGTTGTAAGTTTGAACGGTTGACATGGTGTACCGACCTTTGAGTGAGTTCGGAGTCTTAGCCACTTGATCCTCGATTAATCATGCGATTGTTTCTAAAAGTTTGACTTATCACATAAAACGCGCTCAAACTTTCGAACTTGAGTAAGGTCTAGCAATACTACCCCTGTCTCACTGGCAGGTATGCATTGATAAACAGGCCCGCAAACGCTCGCAGAGCTCTCAATGTCTCATGATGATAACAAGCTGTTATGAACCACATTTTCAAATGTTGTGACTTAGAGTCAGACGTTGAACTGAGGTTACCGGTTTGCGCACAGTTTTCAATTGAACAGCCCGTTTTGAAACAACATATTTGTCAGGGCCGAATGAATCTACTTCTAGTTCGGACTGACATTTAAGAAGTCACGTATGTGTCGTTCAGGTTCCGTGAAAAAACAATGATTGAGGAACCTTGCTTGTTGGCTTTCTTCCTAAGATTTTCTTAGGCAGTGCCCGCGTGACTCACGAATTGCAGCTTGAAACATTTAGGGATAGTTAACATGTGAGGTTATCGATCAGTAGCGGGATGTTTAAGTTTGCAAATTGCTGACAGAATACAGTCAGTTTTCCGAAATGCTCAACATTTAAAAATTTGCGCTCCCAATGGCCTCACTGACGTCTGTGTGACAGTCCATATTCTTTAAAATAACTATCGTTAAGTTCGGTCACATGAACCTTTTGCTGAACTTCAAGAATAGAATGGTCTTCCGTGGTGTGATAGGATGCCTGTAGTTTTTCAACTGTTCCAAAGAGATGACCATTTTTCAAATCTTAACAGTTTCAAGATGAGCAGTCATGGAATTAAATTGAGTGTGCGTGATTGTACGGTAGTTTAAGGTTCAGTTGGTTTGTCACACCAGTTCTAATTATGTATATACACATTGTTTCAACAGTCCATGTGAAGCCAGTTGCCATGGTCACCTAACAATACAGCTCTCTAAGGGAATCAGGTAACATAACCCAGGTTGGTTTCATGATGGCTTACTAAAGAACATAAACATCCCTGTTCTGGTATCTCTCGGACAATCCGACTACCGAAATGTGATCGGTATGATTTTTAAAGTTCCACTGCTGGCCCAGTAAATCTTCAAGTGTGCACTTCATTTGTTGTGCACAGTTGTAGTTATTGCCATTTGGAGCTTGGAACACACCAGTTTATTCTGGTCTGATTATAGCTCATTAACTAGCAATCCGACAGACAAAGTCTACCTCCATGCACCCTAGTACTGACCTTCGTTTCGAGCCCGCTTCACTTTAAATGAACTCCATACAGACTGCAATATTTGTTTGATATATTTGTCTATCTGTTCCACACCAGTGAAATGCCCAACATGCCTCGAAGGATTCAATTTCTGACGCGCGACTGACGCCCACTGTTAACCAGACAAACACTCTGCTCGCCTGCTCTGTCCATTCTTCTGGTGTCCAGATTTACAGCTGCGTGGTTTCGAAACAAAATTCATAGAAAATTTCGTCATCTAAAAACATGATTGAATATGTTGCATTATTTGGTGGCACCACTGCATAGCTAATCCAGGAACGTATATCGGTGAATGCATTATAAAGGTCATATATGCGGAATTTGTCGGCAATCGAAATCAGTTTCCAGACACTGGTACCTTCGAGGAGGTTTCACAGCCCAGTTGATAGAATGGATATCGTACGTGACTGCTTATTTTCATGGTTGTGTGGCAGTCAAGCATCAGTGAGAACTACTGATTTATTGCTGTCTATGATTATGATGATGATGACGTTTGAGCTAACACCAAGTTACTCCTTTCCGGTTGAAACCATTTTCATTTGGTGACTGATTAGACTAACTCTCCACAAATGTTAGGTGCTGTTTCTGGCAGTGATGCACACCACACATGTTTCGTTTACATAGTTTATTAGTGTATGGTTGGACAAAATGAGGTTAGCAAAGGTGATACAAAATGCAAACATGTTTGACCATTAAAAATTAAAATGATTTGCAGTTCTGTTTAAATGTAAACTTCCACAAGTCATGCCAACTACACACCAGTTATTATCGTAAGATGAACACTATTGAAATATGAAGTCAACTTAAACGTAACAACAGTGCATCGGTATTGTAGTGAGAAGTCAGATCGGATTGTTCACATCATACGTTTGTGTAAAAGCACACGCGATCGGAAAGCTCTGATATGTGGTTGTGATGAAAAAGTACAAGTAGGGAATAAATACAACAGACCTAAATTTATTATTTAAAGCCACAAAGTGAACTGTCAGCGAGTCCAAGATGCGTCGATAAGATGAAATCAGAAAAGTGAAAGGATAATTGGAATACATGGCACAGAAAGAATTAAACATGTATTACTTGTAAGTAATATGAGAGGCCTGTTGGCCAGTAAATGCTTTAAGAATAAACGGTCCGGACGTCCACTGACTTCGACTCAACAGTGAAGGTTGCATGCACTCAAGCGCCATACTCTCTATTAAATGCGCAACGAATCCGTGACTAATAACTTGTGTAAACACGGTGTACAGTATATCGATAATATTCACACAAATATCTCATCTGGACGTTCCATTCGTAGACCGTTAGCATTGATCAACTTTAAAACCTTCCCCATGGCACACAGGAAGGTCAGGAAACAAAGAAAGACTCGAGTGCTCACAAAGACCTGTCTCTATGTTGAAGTGTTTGACAAGAATGCACGATGAAAGGAACCAGAGGTTTAACAAACTAGCTTTGGAAATTCAGGCAACACCGTAGTTCATGTGAGTTGGAAGAGTAAAACAGAACTAGGTAAAAGTTGGTCTCAGTGACCACCAGCAAAATAGTGAACTGCTTGTTGACCTTGTGTGGTTACAACCGCATCAAGGTCACGCAGTAAGTAAGCCAACGATCTATGAATGACTATTTGAATAGAATCTTAATCTAGATTTACCGGACAACACAGTAGTGGATAATGATTTTTCCGAATGTAGTTTCCGTACATATGCAATTTCTTTTCTTTCAGGAATGTTGAAAATCATTTGTTCCCTAATTGAATTTGAATAGGATAGTCAAAAGATGGCAACGCCATGATAATCTCTAGAATGGCATCTTGTACAAATGGACATATAACCAACTTGAAATATTAGGAAACTATTGGAGTAACAAATAAATACTCACAAACAACCTAGCTGCAGCATCACCATAGATTATTCATGAACACACAGAGTGGACTGTGTCCTTCACTAGTTAAAGCCTCGAAAAACTAAGGAATACTTACCGGCTCGCTCTACAAAAATACAGAAAAGGTGACTTTGTGTCCTGTCAGATTAATGCGATTCGCTAACCATGGTGCTCTGTGTTGTCTTTCAACCTCAAACAGTCGTCTGAAGGTTCTACTTGCGTTTTTGTAGCTCAAAAACATGACGTTTTGTAAAAGCAGCCAGTTGTCGGTGACTGAAACAGCAACCACAGGAATGGTTGTATGAACACAGGGGTAAGATGAATGATGTAAATTGTCAATAATCCAGAAGGGTGGTGTGCAGCAGTAAACATATTATCAATGATTACAGATGAGTAGTAGGAGATTTTGGTTTCCGCACGACCATGACAAGGTCATACGGTGTAGAAAACTACCACTTAAACCAACTGCCCATGTATAATAACGGACGAATTGTGCTCGCTTTATTCTGTTGTCAGAGATATGGTCCTCCATAAGATATGAAGACTAACCTGATAAGGACACGTCACTGGTTTGTGTGTTAGTCAAACGATTGCATACTAAAGCATCTCAAGTCCCGAGTTTTCAACGTTGGTCACTGAAGTGTAGTTCAGTGGTAGACTGGGGCCGTTTGAAGCAAAGATGTTCAGGTCTTATTCGACGGTACTCGTCGTCCGTCTCCAACTATTGCTCAATGTGTTACTTGCTTGCATGGGTGTCTGGTCCCAAGAAATACACTTTTTATCACCAGGTTTTAAGGCGGCTGTTTTCAGATGCTCTTGTGAATTTCTACTACTCCTTTGTTTGACTTTAGCAAACAGGCATACAATTGCTGAGTCTCAAGGCAGTTGATCCTGATCTCTGAGCGTCGTTCAATGAATCGTTGTCAGTGCTGAAGTGTTCGAGAGCATGAACGAAGCACAAATTTCAGCTAGTATATTCCGCGTTGAAACCAACTAAGCCAACAAGCTAGATACTCGTCCAGTAGTTGTTTGCACATTAAGCTACTTCGTGACAGAAATCCGGAACACCTAAACATGTTGTCACTGCCCAATGTACTAGAAATACAATAATAATTTTTTTTGACTAACTTTAACAAACAAACAAAAATCTTCATTGTTGTTCTACTAGCACAGCAAAAAATATACATTAGAGGATATCAATTTTTCACTTGGCTTCATTCGATACGTATTAAAACCTTGTTTTCGAATACAGCGCATTTGGTCTATCGGAAATCCATTATCTAACTTTAAAGTAAGCACATGGCTTGCGTAAGTGATTTTGAATTCGCGAAATTGGCCGGTCGGCCGGTCGTCGTATTTTCACGTAATTTGGCTTCCGATTTGCTCACACTTTGTGACCAGACATTATCAATCGATCTTGTGTGCGCAACGAAACGTTTACTTAGAACAGCTGCTTTCCTTGAATTTGACCAGTAGACTTCGGTTGACTGACTCGTTCTTTTGTTTTCGCAAAACACGTAGCCGATGAGACAGAACAAAACTTTGACATTCGGCAATCTTTGTTTCCGTTCTGTGTTGATGAAATGAACGGGGAAGGCTCGGTGTTTTAACCTGGTTTATGATGACTACTTAGAGTAAATTTTTATAGATTCAGCCTTCCAAATTCTGCTGTTTCAAACTGCCTGTAGTGAAATTTTTAATTACTGTTGTGGGTTTGTCAATTTCTAAGCAACTGACTTTGGTTCGTATATATTTTACCAGCTGGTTTAGATGGCCACAATCGGGGACCAGACTGATTGCGCAATCAAGCAATTTATCAAGGCTCATATCGTATTGCGTTCTAGCACACTGAGCCAGTGTGTTGTGTACTAATAACTGACCGGTCTTGTTAAGATTTCTTAACAACAGCTCCATACTTCATTACATTTTCTAATTCCTTTGATTTGTATTTAGCTGACACCCTTATTTTACCCATTTGGATCACCTTAGTCTTAAAATTTGCTTTACCTGGTCGTATACAACATTGGAAAAGTCTTATCAGTTCCAGTGGTGGGAACGGATAATCTAGAACACTTGAAGAGGGTGCATAATAACTGAATGAATCTTGGGTGAAACTCATCCAAACTGACTGCCAGAAAATCATATGCAGACTACACTACACGTTCCTGAGCGCCGCCAATAATTATCCTGGTGTAATATAAATGTTTAACGCGTACGTGACTTTATCCGGAAACTATGAGTCCAAACTTCTATCTTAACTAAAGTTCTATTCTACTGGACTATTGACATAAACACCAAACATGCTAACGGTTCAAACTAAGTTAATTAACTACCCTGTCTGACGTGACTCTCAGTTATGATTAACCTTGTTTATCATTGGTTGTTTTCAATTTATTGCTACCCGTTACTAATGAATCAACTTCTCTTCGTTTACTTCGTTAGGCAGTTGCACAGTCTTTTATGTTTCTAGTAATTACAATAAGCCTGTTCAAGTCACCGCTTACTTTCGCAACCGCCCAGTCCGTCAGCACTCAATGTTCATGTGTTCTCTGGCTAAGCGATACATTCAGGCAAGCTCAATTGTGTTCGTTACTTTAGCACTTAATACATAACCGAAGACGGTAGACATTTCCTAAGCCACTTTGCTTATAAGACCATATCGCAAACATCGTTACTAGGTTGTTACTATCAGTATACGTGTTAAAACATATAGCGGGCATAATTATTCACATGTTTTAACTCGCACACAAACTCTCAATGACACATGTTGTTTCTATCGTCGTTTTCTTTCTTTTTCAAAACAGGAACCGCGAAATCATCCTGCCCAAAACAGATGAGCGAACCGCAAACCCCTGACTCCGATTCACCACGCGGTAATATATCAGTACTTTGTCAGCGAAGTGGAACTTTACCATTGTCAGTCAGTGGTGATACAATCGCTAGTCTCATGATAGCCAAGTCAAGCACAGATCTGTCAGATCACAAGGATACTGACAATAAGGCTGTTGTGTCAGCAAAGCATTCATCCCACACAACGAAAACAAGACAATCGGTATCCTGGCTTGATCCAGAAGACTATCAAACGTGTAGTCAACCATCCCAAGTCACGTGCATGACCTCTGCAGATCCACGACATTCACCGAATTGTCATTTGAGTACACCCGGCGAAATGAATGAATCCATGGAAGGAACTTTAGTTCTTTTTAGTCCCGTGGACCCGCTAGGGTACGCCCAACTGGTACATTCTGCCCAATCTGCAACAGCATGTGAACGTAATTCGCCAAAGCGAAGTGCTTATTCTGCCTTCCCCACGAGTTTTGTATAAACACTTTATATACATGCATGCCCCAGTATCTAGCAATTCTGATTACACACTTGAAACATTACATCACTTAAAAGCCAGTCAGACCACGCTCAATCCGAACCAAAGTGTCTACTAAAGTTGTGTGTACAGTGCTTGTTCATTTTGCTATACGGTTTG
Organism: Paragonimus heterotremus; assembly: GCA_013368495.1. Classification (NCBI taxonomy): domain Eukaryota; kingdom Metazoa; phylum Platyhelminthes; class Trematoda; order Plagiorchiida; family Troglotrematidae; genus Paragonimus; species Paragonimus heterotremus. The sequence continues at coordinate 42,997 of LUCH01000330.1, read as the reverse complement.
CCATTAACTTTTGAACAAATAGATTGAACGTTACACTCAGTGGAGTTGTACAACTTATACTGGTTTTGAATATTTGTGGGAATATCTCTCCTCGAATACTGTGACGCTTTAGGAGATGTTTAACATACTTCAATGACATATACATGGCAAGCGGTGGGATGTGAAACTATAAGTAATATTTAAAACAACCACTTCACGTTGAAAATTTGAATACAGCAGACAAAAGACTAACATTACACGATTTATGCTGGAGCAGATTTCGCTGCATCTCTACAGGTGTTTACTGCAGACGGGTCAAAATGCACAAAAGTCCAAACGACATGACAATAACAAAAGGTCAAAGTTCAAAACCAGTTCAGTTGCTACCATGGAAACATCAACGTCACAAACAGTTCTTTTTGTACACACAAAGTGGGGTGACGGTGTCTGATCGCAATCGCTTCGGCATATCGTAGCAAACGTTTGTTTCGAGTCGAGAACAGAACACGAAATGACTTTGATGAGTCAATCCCATTTTGCGTCATCAAGTGATGCTTGGCAATCGATGACGTTGGCTTCTTTCGGGTTTTTGCTGTCGAGTTGCCTGATTGTGAGACCGCTGGTTGAACCCATTTAGGTAAATGTTCGGCGACCGTAGTTCCAAGCTGGCGCTCAGTTCTGCCAACATAGAATGCTCCGCAACCACATTTATATTCATAGATTGCGTTTGATTTGGCGAACTGAGACGTTGGTTGCTTAACCGGAGGAGTGGGAACTCAGACTGTTCTGTACACGATCACTGGTTTCGCGGCAATGAACGTGCGTACAACAGCTGATCTTAGGCGTTGTTCAACTATTCGGCACACATTGTCTCCCTTGAACGGCAGTTGTAAAACTACTGTCTTTTTGGCGACTGTGGGTTGAGAATTATTTTGTACGTTGCTGGTATTGGTTGTATTATGGGAACAGTTTCCGTTACATATTTTGTTATTAATTAATGAGGACATGATATTTTGAGATGTTTTAGTTCCAAAGGATAAAAATATTACGTCATAGGCGTGTTCATTGATAAATACACCGATTATGTCGAGTATAACGACACAGAGTGGTAAACGGAGAGATGGGTTTCCGCAAGTCAAAGAAAAACTGGTGGTGTAAAACGTATGTGTTTGGTCAACTGTAATCTTATCTTTTTATGTTAAAAGATGCTGTGTCCAATCCTTCGCTATTCACACTCAACACGCATGTGTTCGTGAAGATAAAATGTTTAATTGTTTAGACGGATATCTGTATATGAGAAAGCTCAGTTAATAATGACAGTTTATTGTGGTCAGGAATAGAAGGAAGTCCGTGTGTAACGTTGCTTTGTGTCCATGTCATCTTGAGCGTAACTCCTCCAAATTGATGTGCAGAATGGCGTTGACCGGGTGCATTTTAGGTCCTTCACTCGCCCATTGTTAAACAAATGGTGTGGATGGTGACATCCCAATGGTTCAAGCTTCTGTCGGAAATCTGTCACCTTGTCCCGAGACTGGGTTTCACCTGTCTATAGTTAAGCATAAATTTTAGGAAATAAATTGTATTCTACATTCAGATCAACTGAAAATCTTACCGAAATGGTAAAACTCATTGGTCTTTCCGAAGCTGGAGTGATTGTGCAATATTCTTTAGACCAGAGCTATTGGAGAAATTGCAAAGAACACATCAGCCGCTAACCAAACAGGTGGAAACCAATGGCTTGTTTATTGCGTTCTCAAAATGAGTTGTTGAATAAAAGAGAACCCTAAAATGCAATGACTGCGGAAGAAAAGTAGAACAATTAAATTTACTCAGTTTACGCCAATAGGGTTGAGTAATTGAAGGCTGATTCACACATAGTTGCGACGCTTTTTCACCTGTTTGTGATTTGGGTTGATTAAAAATAGATTTACTAAAGAAATCTAGTGAAGCTTAGGTCATTTCAAACTGAACACCAACGGCACCTGATCGCAACCCACGCATTCAGATCAGGCTTTCGATTAGCTCACTTAGAAAGGAAACACCGGACTCGAGTTTTACTTTAATTAACTCACCACTACCTCATATCCTTGTCCGCATCGAAGTTTGCACTCTTGCCCTCAGGCTTGTGAGACTAGCATGTTAACCACCACGATAATAATCACACAATAAGCACGACCGGATAATAAAAAACGCCCAACCGCAACCTTGTATGAGTAGTGTTCAGTCCGATCATTTCGAAACCAGAATGAACAGAATCATTCTGTTCTATCCAATCGATAACCCTCGATCAGGACTCCCCAATTAGGTTGAAGTTACTACCTTCATAGAGCAGTAGTGGAAGTTCGGGACTTCAGGTTATGTTTCAGAGCTAGACAGTAGGATGGTTAACACCACTGATAGCATTGCTTAATGAAACCTTAATTGGGAAAGCAGATGTGAGTCATCTATGATTTGCTGAGTTGATGAAATTATTTCACCAAGATACAACTTTAGTCTTTTAGTTATCAAACCCATTTTTCTACTGGAAACAATAAAACCGACTGCGGTTCGCGTCTGTAATGAGTAGCCTGTATTTCTGCGAGATCTTTCTACCAGAAAAAAACTCCATATCCTACATAGCGACATTTACTGATAACTGACTTCATGGTTCCTTCCCGTGTAAGACTTGTCTGACTGCAGCTGTACAGATGAAGTGGTTGTCTCATTTTAGTTTACTTTGCTTTCCAGACAATAGGATATCTCTGTCATAATTTGTGCTTTGATGTTCACCCCCTACCTACAGACTTGACCACATCCGTGCAAAATGACTTTCTGACTGAAATTAAACATCTCCGCATAAACCAAACAAATTCTGTGCCGGTGATTTACAGTTAAGATAAAACATCAGTCTTATTTGTATTCGTATTTTTAAAAGAAAATAAAGGTCTAACGAATTCTGGAGAATATTTTCGAACAAGTGAATTATATTACTGCCAGTCAAAAATACGGCCGTATCAAAATCCGGGTGGTTAACCAAAAAGTCGCCAGACTACAGTAGTCATCGCTTTTTTAAACTACCTGAATCAGTTTCGCCCTCATTTCTGTGAGTCACAGCACAGCTTAAAATAAACCAAACAGTCAGACTTCGAAGTTGTCCAGAATTGGATGGATTGTCACCAAAAATTTCAGAATGCTGGCTGCAGAGTTTGTCTGAATCAAATAAAACGGATGGAAAGACAACTCCGTAGTTTGTAAGTTCATGATCGTTAGAGTTCTCGATTAAACTAATCAACCGGCCTACATTGGTTATCACTGTAATTTTGTATACTCAACCAACTTGAATTAGTCTACTTCAACTTGTCTCTCACATACATTCAATGCGTTGCAAGTAACTGACAGGTCGCTTGTTTCCTAGGTCATAGTTTTACTTCAAACGACCGCGATAAATATGGACCATTGTCTCACCTGTTTTTTACAGACTAACTGGGTTAAGAAAGAGATAAGCATATCAGTTGTAGACACATATACATATATACATGATTAGGTGTAAACGGCAAACACCAAGTGATAGGTATTTAGTGTAACTTTTTAATCCCATACTACGATATATATGTATATAGATGTTGATAGATGAATAATAATTGTTCGGCGGTTCGTTATGCGAAAAAATTGGTCTCTTATGAAACAAGAAGCTGGGAAACGATTGGTTAACGTCAACTTCTTGAAGAGACTAATGTTCCCGACAGAAAAACAAAGAGCCAACATGAATAAGCAAATACGAAACAAAATGTAAAAGTATTGTTCGCTGATGACCTGTAAGTAAGCGCTACAAAAATGACCAAAAGAACAGTGGCGTTATTTAGCCTACATTGACGCGCTAAGTGGCGAGATTTTTGACCACTTCATTCCGTTAGTTGCAACAGGGGAGTTGGACTATCAACTCAGAAATGGCCAGACATTCACTGTAACCGGAAAGTAGCTTGCTTACTTGAAATATATGTCTGACATAAAGAGTCACGCCATTCTTCCCTTGTTATTGTGTGTAGGCATGTTAATGTTTCTCGGATGTTTGGAAAAGCATTTAAGTCAGGATTAAAGCTACGTTCAAATGCCAATCGCTCAATGTGAATTGTTCTGCGAAACTTCATTCTGAGCCTCGTGCCTTGCACAGTAGTCCTTCTGTATACACCTCATTAGCAACTATACAGTTTTGTGGATACAAGTGCTATGCCTGCTACTGATTTCTATTTGAGAGCGTACAATGGAAATGTATCTTGTGGATAGGACTTCTAGGTGAAATCCTTCGGATAACTTTCTGAACATGTTCAATGCCATTCATATCCTCTTTATTATCGAACAGCAAGTCTCATAAAAATTAATCCGAACATCCCTGAGTCGTATGTCAAATATGATGGTTAAAAATAAAATACCATTCGCAAATGAACGTAGCTGTCAAATTCCTACAAAACTTCCGATCAGCCCCCTTCTGAAAGCAGCACACTAATTAGTTTCTTCAAGTTGAAGATCACTCACGTTTGATCGCAGACTTCCCCTTCCGACAGCCTTTCTGGCCAGCCTCTTTAGAAATGGAGTACTGGATCCGATTTTTGCTTTTGTTAGAGCTCGTAAATAGTGCATATTCTCATCACGGCCTGGATCAGTAAACCGATTACGCTTTTATGTAACAACCCTTTTTACCACTGAGACATTGGCCCCACATCGGGCACGACCAAATTGTCATATACGAACTCTCAGCAACATTCGTTTATGAGTAACGTTCAGATTGCCCGACTGTCTCTAGAGATGACGCAGTAACCGTCATGTTAATCCTAATTAGTGACCTCATTTAATCTTCTCTCTCTGTTGAGATTTATGCATTTTTTTGGATATTTGCTAGCCCGTAGTCTTAGTGTCATTTGGAAAATGAGTGCGGCTTTCACTTGGTTTGCATAATTCGATCGGGAGTTTGTATGACTAACGTTGATCATGACGAATTAAGAACACGAGTTGACCGAAATATAGTACTAAATGATCGCTCATTAATTACTTTTGTCAAAACGAATTTGATCCTGAGCAAGGTCGGTATTTTCCAGCGAAAAGTATGTACTCTTTTATCATTTTATTGTCTCAATTAATTCACACCCCAAAACCACACCGTGTTATCTAGTTCAAAAAATCTTGTTCTCCATCACTACTCATCAAAACAAAAGTAGTCAGCTTACGTATTCAAATGAAACAGGTTGAAAAAGCTCTTCACAATATCTCGTATGCTTGCATACATCGGTACTGAACAGACTTTGTCAAATGGGGCGTAGCATGTGCCCGTGACTTCATCACATTGTTAAATAAATACGCATAGGGGAAGCTAGCATCTCTTAGTCATTTCAAACTTGATCTGAGGAGAGTGCGATTCAGATGAACACCCACTCATCCAGAGAAAATGAAAACAACTTGAGTTTGTCATAACTTCCAACCCCTCTGTTTTGATATCCTGGATGACTTCAGCTGTAGGCCGCTCAAACATACAGTAAACACATCACTCAGCCCAGTATAGTTCTAACGAGCTCGGCAAGCTGATCATTAAAAGTTAAAATATGATGACCGACTGATCCAGTTGAATCAGAACGCGTGAGCAGACTCGAAATGGAGTTATCAGCTATAGTATCGACATTTCGCATGCATTTGGAGGTGGTTCAATTCATGAAGGAGTGAATAGAATAGTCAGGAGATACAAATTATGATATGATTTCATTTTGCACACTCTCCTCAGTCGTAAACGTTTGACCAGCATGAAAACAAAACTAACAAGACTCAAATGGAACGATTAAAAGTATAGATCGGGCTGGATCGCGATTGGGTATTCACGACTAACCCCACGGTAAACAAAGGTTGATAGTCAGTTGTTTTTGTGTTCGTAGGACAGGCTGTCGACGACTAATCTTCAGTGCATCAATATACTTGGGAACTCGTGAGCTGTGAGCGTTCATCAAGACCTTAAACAACAATGCGATATTGACACTGCGACCTGTAATCGATAAGTGCCTAGCAATGGATTAAGCAGCTTTTCGTGCTCGCTGAGTGTCAATCATGGACGGGTAAGCCAAAAGTGAGTTGATCCTTTTGAGTTACATCATTAAACCTTTGAGTGCAAAAGGCTACCTGTTGAAACATTCCATATCAATAACGTCCATCCAGAATGACCGGGTATTTCAGAGGTGCTAATGTTGTGAAGGACCTATGAATCTCAGTGTAGGAATCCTAACCGTCACTCAACAAAAACTGCCCTATATGGAACAAATTTTTACATGCTGCGTTGTCCACTTCCAGTTCGAAACATGGTATCCAGGCAGCCAGAAATGTTGAATTTTTTCAATGTTGATTAACCAAATAATGAATGGTACTACTCAGACACCAGGAAAATCGATCTGAAGAAAGATCTGGGTATTTGAATATCGTCCAACTCATCTATTTTTATCAACATGAGATGACTGCAGTCCTCTTGGAATGTGCAAACGGACCTTCCGTCAGAAAAAAATAACAACACTTCAAACAACATACAACATTATGGGGGACGGATACCTGAATATTCCAGTCAGATCGTGTATACTGGTTTGAAGAAAAGCACACTCATATTTAGGTCTGCTCACCAGGCAGCTAGCAAACTGGTACATAGCTTAAAACTGTTACTGGTAGTCCGGACTTCAATTTATATCTCCATACACTTGAATTTCGCTAGTCCTACATTCTACAGTGACGTAGGTCTCATACAGCAACGTTTATTTATCAGTGGCCAACATGAATAGTCAAGGTCAGGAGCCTTATGAGTTATGTTCTCAGATATTCCTCACGCAAAATTGCCCTTTTAATAGAGTGACCGGATGCTTGACCGACCTTTTCCTCATGCCTTTAGGTGGACTTCTCAATATCGTTTTGAAGGCTTACAAGATACTTAGTTACTCATGAGTTATTTAGGTTGGTAACTTTACTTAAGTTCTGATAACCGTGGGCAGTTCCATAGGTGGTGCTGCCGTCCGTTCTCAGTTACTGCTTTTAAGATCAATAAATGCTCCCCTTGGATGATCAATGGGATAAACTGAATGGACCCGAACAGTTTGCGCCTGTAACCTTCAACAGGCGTACTAATCGACGAAATAGCTGAAACCGCTCTTTCCGTTTACGTCAGACCATTTAACAGATATCTGTGACCAGATTGAATTGATTTCATTATCAATGCCACCATTTATCTGGCCAACTTATACATGGCAGCCTTAGTCCAAAGCGCAAACTGCTGGAGCAATTTACTCAAGCACTTATCCGCAGATAATCCATTTACCCGATGACTAAGTTTTACAACACAGCCACAGTGTCGACAAATCTGGCGACAATCTCAACTAAATCACGGTCCGGTTTTGGAAACAGAATTGTTACGAAATATAATGTGAAAGTGAAATCTTATGACGATTTTGACACAGCTGCTCAAAAAGTTCCAACTTGTCACATAGGCTTATAACGGTCCTTAGAGGAAAACTGAAGATAAAAACCCTGAACGATTGCCTAAATGCTTCAACACTGATAAGTATTGACGATAACGTTTTGTTCAGTGGTGGAAATTGTAAATCAGCAGCCAATTACAACTAAAACGGGTATACCGAAACCCGTCAATCTTACAAAACTTCAGTCTATTATTTTATTAAGGATGCGGAATTAATATGACTGTTTATTTCACGACTATTCATGTCTGTGACAAAACAGGGCCATCAGATAGTGAATTATGGTTGACTAAATCAGCGTTATATGTGCGTAACAGAAAAATAGCAAGTCTCACGAACTTCCTGTGTGATGAAGATCAGGAATGAATGACCAACCAGCTCAACACAGTGATTTGTCGAACAATTGATCACGCCATGATATTTTGTAAACAGCAGATAATGCATATAACAATAATTTGCCTCATTGGTGAATCCCGGGTCACATGCTTTAAAATTATGGCACAACTAAATGCTTTTCCTTGCACTTGACCCATAATGTCTATTGCAAACTTTGATAGTGATTTGTTAGACTACTTGATAAATACTAGTGTGCTGACGATGAACGGTCACACTACACTACTTGTCACTGGTAAGGTAGGGGCAGGCATTTGTAAAAAGAAAATACGAGAAGGTACACGAGTGTGCTCTGATGTGAAATGGCGTTTTCCATACATGAGCTTAGCATTAACAAACATGTCATCTCCGGGTCAGCGTTATGTGCAAATGAGTGTTTTTTTTGTGGTGGTGCCGAATTACATACCCCATGTGTTAGTTTTCCGGTTGAACAATCCTCAAGCAGTCCGCTTTCTTAGCCCATAACACTAGTTGAGGAATGAACTGCTGGCAAGATAAACAGTTTCTCACAGGTCGTTTTAAGATCATGGCCAACGAAATGTTTCTTGCATCATTCGTTTGGACCACTTGATTTGATGACTGTCATTGTGGACGCACGACAGGAGTGGGGACAATAAATCCTGAGCCTCACATGGCTATTTTTCACGTTGAAACATAGTTCACTGGTTGGCATGATTATCAATTTTCACTCCGTAAGCATCACATTTGCAATTCTGTAGATGTAGTCTGAAGGTGGCCTATGTTAATCATTGCAGTAATCTCTATAAGCATGTTAATCTTCTCTACATAGGCTACTTTTCCTGGAAAATCTGGTAAAGAGCCGTCCATAAACTTTGCCAAGCGAAGTAGAAGCACACTGATAACATTCTTTGAGAAAATTTCTGTCACCTGTAAGAGTAACGTCGGGCATTCACATTTTTGCGTTAATTGATTGGTCATGCTTTACGTTAGTTCAGTTTGACCTGCAGTCCACACATTTGATAAGACCACTTCCCAAACGAAAACTTGATAACTTCGTTTCTTTAAGTCATTTTTAATTCGAACTCAATACAGAAACCAAGGAATACACCTAAGCACGACAGCTGGTTTGCATCACGGAAGTAATAACTCTATACTGTTGTACATCAGTCGCAAACGTCAGAATGTTTGCCTTATGATAACATCACGTTATGTGAGCATACGAACCACTGTTAGGAAAACGCGTGCATCAGTTTCTGAATCAAGCGTGCAAATCTAATTATTTTAACAGGTTTGGGGAACCTGATGAAAGCAGTAACATCGCATCGATTGACGACATTTTCCTCTGGTTTGGTAGTTTGCGGAACTGATGGGAAAAGTTCAACTGCCTGATCCGCTCCCCAAAATGTTATACCGTAAAAAGATATATTCCAATTGGTTACAGAAATAGAATGACTCAGTTCGAACACCAAATATATGTGCTCCATGGACGTACCGTCACTTTTAATAAACATCCTTCTAAAAGATATGGTGGATTCTATCTGTGGTTTTATCTTGAGTCATCATTTATGTTTACCTGAACCAGGGGATTACTTGAAGAATTTAATTTTACTGTTCACCCCCAGCGTAATACCGTATCCTTAGGACAAAGCACGTTGACAATTCCACGATGTTGTAATGGACTCACTACCACGACCAATACTGGCGGACTATCTTGATTATGATGGAACAAAAGTACGCGGAATTTTCCAAAACCGCTAATTTTCACAAAAGATAGGTCGATTATATTTTATTGCTCGTTTCTGGACCTGGTCACATCATTCTGGTCATGAAAATATTCAGCAGTGTGCACAAAACCTGAGTGTCACCTGTCAGGTAGAACAGAACATTTCACTGGCTTTTCTTAGCATACTACTCACACGTTTTTCTGATGGTCCCAATAAACGTTCTGTCTATCATAGACTACCAGGGGTTGTACAGTACTCACATTTTTGCAAGATTTTAACTGACAGACAACGAGAGGACGCTTGTTAAGACGATGTTTGTCCGAACCACGCGCATGTGCATAGGAGAAACCATGCATGAGGTGTCAGAAGTTCTGACAAAATTACTGTGGCAGATTGGATACCTGTTGAATTTTATCGAGTACTGTGACAAAAGAACTCCGATTTCGGACACAAAAACAGCATCAAAAAGCCCGCATGTGTTAAACGGCTGTGTAGAAGTACCGTGACCGTGGAGCAGCTCTGCCGGAAAGTGGATGAGGTAATCGAGCGTACGTATTACGCTGTTTCCTTGCAGTTACTAGCTACCCGACAACTGATACCACTGCCTCGCACGAAGATGGTCGAACCAGTTCTCCGCAGATCGGATTGTATTTACCAATTAAGGTGCAGCTGCAGTGTCTGTTACTTAAGAACTGAAACGAATATAATCATTCAAACGGTTGAGCATATCCTTAAACGGCTAGGTGAAAAAAATTCTGGGCCGATTACTTGTCATTGGTTGTTTGCTATTTCACTCAAAGTGGGCACCCCACTGACCCATTTAATTGGTTTACAGCTTTGTTACATAATCAAAGTTGACATGTGTTGAAACCGGTTGAAGCTCTGCTTAAACCGGGCCCATGTACTCAAATGCAACTCCGTGTAGTGTTGAAGCTGCCTTAGTCCCGTTTGACTCTGATCGCATAATCTAGTAATTTGGTGCCGTTTCTTGTTCAAACTTACTATGATTCATTCAGTTTATTGTTCACTAGAGGACTTACGTTTTTGGCTGATAAGAGTGCAAGAGAAGCCTTAATCCCACTTATCGATTTGCGATTTCCAGTTGTGTCTGTTATTTATTCATCCAAATGGTTTGGTTTATCTCCTGATACGTTAACTGTGGAAAGTGCAGTTGCTCAGCTGTTTGAAATCCGAAGTACATTATTTTGAAAGAGGTTCGTAACATTGCTCGTTTTGTCCGTTCTGATCAAACTGCCCTTCGTTCCGTGATTGAACCTTCATGCGGTACTTAGTTCCTTCAGTCAGCTGGTTCGTAACTGAATCTCTAGAGCTCTGGTTTCACTTGACAAATGTTTGTATACTTACTGATGAGTGGTCGGGGATTTGGTTAATTTTCAAATTAAACATCACCCATATGACGGGGTGTTGATAGTTGTGTTGTTTCCAGATACACTGGCTTTCATCACCCCCCAATCAATGCGAATAGAAAAATTAAAAACACAGAGTACCAGCCATGTAGGGCTTCATCATGACAAGCCACTTTCTTCCAGGCTACTGGTAATGCGGCAGTAACACACTTCCGGTGCTCAGAGCATCTATAGCAGCACGGTCAGGTGACCAACAGCCTGATGGTCATCTCTTCCCGCTTCGGCTAATTTTTGCACTGTTCTGAATAACTCATTTTCAATAACTACCGCTTAATCAATATGTTATCTACAGCTTTTCAATAGTACACACTCACTCGTGGGGAAAAATGTTTGCACTCAACACGCTAACGGAAAAGATATTTATGAAATACCTGGCGTTCGTAAAAATCTTCCCGTTGGATTTAGTTACAAACTCCTATACCACAAACATCCATGCCCATGAGTGACCACAAACAGCAGAAGATAAAGTGTCTGTGCACAACCAGCAGTTATGGCTCTGGTAGGACTCTAACTTGAGTCCTACGATTAGCACTATGTAACACGGTAAGTGAGAAACGATCATTTCAATCACATGTTGTTAGCTTCAGAGGGCTTTTAGTTGACGTCATTAAAAGACTACATTCGATAAAAAATGTCAGGGATGTCATCCAGAAGGTACTCATAGTGTACGCCAATAAAAATCGTTTCTCCTACGAATAATAAAGAATGTATAGTGGCAAATCTCAAGAACGTATTTTGGTTTGAAAGATTTACACTTTTGTGGATTGTATATGTGAATTTTGTCAAATGTAAACAATGAGATAGTTCATAACATTGCTTAAATAAACATACATCAAACGGTTTTCCTTAAGCCGACTTAAATATGTCCAACACAGAGCCACTGTTTGTATCACTTTTGTGTTCAGAATGCAGGCGGAATGAACACAAAACGAAATTGTGAGATTATCGAACCGTCCATTTACAACATGTTGATTTATTTCAACGTATCCGTGAATACATACAAATGAAAGTCTCAGGAGTATTTTTTCAACGGCGATATCTAACCATCACTTCCTAGCTAGCAATCAAGTTACGTGAAAGTTGTAGGAATTTTTGGTTTTCATATTGGCAGTATACTTTACTGAAGAATTAGATTTACTCACGTCCGTACTATCATCTGATGGTTAGCCCGACAAGTTTCCAGAAAGTTACAATACAGCGAAACCACCACTCTAGTAGGTGAGGAAAAAGGAAACTTCCCGCAGAACTGCATTTCAAGGAGAATTACGGCGTGCTTCAAATCACACAAAGATCAATTATTTCTAGCAGACGATCATTTAAAGCAACTGAACTTCCTATATTAGCTTGGATCTAGACATCACCTGTGCTCTAAATCGAAGGTCAACCTATGGGTACCATCCCACACAGTGTTTGTAACTGCAGTGGAAGTTACACAGACAGAACTTAAATATGCCTGATCTCCGCAGTGAAGGAAAATGTGTCTACTAGGCTACAGAGGTCTGTGTTACTGGAGAGTGGCAATGTCAGTGAAGCACGCAAACAACCAGTGTCCGCAGTCGTTGAACACGTCCTGACCACGGTTCACGTTATCATTCCAGTTTGCTTACTCCGGATCTTATTGCGCCGTTCCAATCAAAAATTCCTTCGGTTTGCTCAGGCTGTCACAATCAATCGCCTCAAACCAGCCCTCTGTGTTCAGAAACAATTGCTGCTGAATTTGACCTTATCCCTCACTTGGGGACCTTTCCTAAACCTATGAATGATCATCTGCTCCCTCACTTATATGAAACAAAAGACAGATGTTATTGCACAACTGTTACTAACGGGTCAATAAAAAATGCTTGCATCCACGTACCGCCGTGTCCTAACTGTTTGGTTAAACCTTATTTTGTGTTGCGCAATTGTAATTATTTTTTCTAACTAACAACCTGTGTATCGTTACTTCGGTGAATTATGTCATTTTATTGCATTAATTACGGCCGTGGAGGAAATCCGTTTTGGACAGATGCTGATAGTTACGTCGGCCTCTTGGGCCTTGCACCCCTGATAAGCTGCAGATGAAACAATAAATGCGCAGAAATTTGCTGACGGGTATCCTGAAAAGTTCACATACATTCACAGTATGATGAACAAATGTAATGAACTAGTGAAAACAGCTCAAAAGAAAGATATATTCTTATTTTTGCAATTTAAAGACGATCGCTCGACAAACGACATCAAACATAAATTGCAGCATACCCTATCCTGTACGTACGTGGCTGCCCAATTACGCTTGTTTCAAACCACCAAAATACCCATTCGACACAATCGCGAACGCAGTCTGTCCGAACATACTGTCTCTCACATTGTGTATCAGTTCACTTGTAGTTCCGGTGATGATTACATAGACAGAATAGACCGATGGCTATCTCGGCGAGTAGCAGAACACGTTCCAAACTGATTAAAGCAGCCCATGACACAACAATCTGAAACCAGTGAGTCGATTATTCAAAGCTCCGCATCATCGATTGCCAGAAGCCTCATGATATTAGGTCACCAGGTTGGCCTAAGTAGATCACAAAAATATTATTACATAATCAGAACCGGAAGCTAATGGCTTTCAGCGAAGCCACGGTGATGAGAACTCACCAGCCGGCGCAGTGTGCACAAAAGCGGTTGAATAAGCCCATAGGGATACGGTGGTGTTCATATCATAATAGGTGTTGTAATATTTTGCATGTCGATACCCTGTCTATCTATGTATTGTCTGCCATATATCACTTGCAAGTTTTACGTTTGTGACTGATAAGAATAAGCGAAATGTTAACATATCGCAACATATGTTTTATTTCTGCTCTGATGCACGATGTTAGTTACCGGATGGCGACCGTCTGTTAACAGAAAAAAATTTATATCAAAACGAAATTCCATTCTTGTAGAAACAATAACGATATATAGACAGTTGGTCACTGCATGACGGTCAACGTAAAATAATAACTTCAACGCAGAAATTAAGTAGCAAAAACAGGGTAATCAATAGTATACTTCGTTTTACAAACCTATACTGCATCAGTGCATTACGAACGGCATTGATAGGTTGACATGAAAGAGAAATATGTTCGTCAGTGCTTTTTTATTTGTGCTGGCCAAGAACAAGTTGTGTTGAACTGTTCACAGGTGCAAGAAAGGTATAATAAAAGTACATTTAATGAAGCTAATGTCGCGCAACCATATCAGCAACGAACACTGAACCACGGTGACACGACGTTCTGCCAGACATTCGCCTCCAATGAGCAGCATAACTGAGTTAGAACGACAGTTAAAAAACCCCAGTACAGGTCATCTCTCACATATGTCCTGGTACAGCAAAATTTTAAAACACTGAACGGAATCATTCATGATCACAGAGTTGAACAGTGTGTACCACTATGAACAAACACTGATTGTGAAGCGGTTTTGTCACTAAAGTAACTTGCATATTCTACAACCTAGATTCAGTTAATGGCCCTTTAGACCTTCAGCCTTGTATAGTGGAAACGAGATATGCCGTTGGGTACCTGGCATTTAGAGTGTTGTGTATGTAACTGGTGTGTTTGCAGTTCATTCGGAATTAGCCTAATTCTTTAGAGGACTATCCTGAACCCAATAAACTTTCTAGCTCCAGTCATTGAACAATTTCAATAAATGCTGTATATTCGTTTCCAAATGCTAGTTGATTATGGAGATGGATGCAGTGTGAAAGAGTTTTAGAATGGAAGGTTTTGCAAATTTACCCCCAGATTGTTCAAGACTAGTCGTGCTGTTTCAGTCATGAATATACCATCTGTAAACAGACTCACCTCGCTTGTCATTAAAGCCCCTACATCTAGTTCGCATACTGGTAAGAGTAGCTTGGTGTCCTCATTGTACAAGCCAACACAATTTTCATAGCCAACTTACATGAGACCTTATTATAAACTCACATCTAAGTTAATAATTGGTGCAATGCAACGTTGTTCTTCTCACCGTGTTGCACTCATGTCAGTCAAGTCCCATGGAGTCAGAATGTTTGTCTGTCTCGAATGCAAAAACATTTTTGATCACTGCGTAAGCTGTTTCGGATTAGGGAGGTCACACTAAGCTCTTTCTCTCTACCCGTGGATACCTTGGTAATATGTTCACGTGCATAAGTAATACTTTTTCTTTATTCAATATGAGATTAAGAAGTCGACTTACTTTTACCCGACAGACTACGTGATAGTATACAACTCCAAGTGTTCTACTCCCATTTTTATTCCAGTTTGACCAGGTATACCACGCTTTATGACTTCAGTGTTATTCGGTAGACTGGTTGAGATTCCTTGACTATTCACGTCGTTGATACAATAAAATAAATGACCTTCAGTTCGACAGAAAACACCCAGAACACATATGTGACGTTTGGTTAAACAACGTGCCCTGTTGGTAATAACATGGACCAAATCCAAGACTACGCCAACTATCCTAGGGTTTCACAGTTCCTCACTATTAATTTGGCAGCGTCGTCTGTCATCAGTAGTTTAGTACATTGTTCAACTTCTTGCGTAAAACAGGTGCTTTCGACCTGACTCAGAGATTTTAATCACGAGGTAAGGGGTTGGATTTAACAGGTAGCAACTATTTCTTCGAGCAAAGTGGTCATTATTCACAAAGGAAATTGGTTTCCCCTTTCAGATGAGATGACGTCTTAGTGTCGAATGTGATATCGGTGGCGTGATTGGCACCATTATTGTCTTAAAAAGTGGTCGCCGGAGCTCAAATTCCGCTCTTGCAAGGGTATGTATTAATAATATTCACTTACAAAAATGAACCTCGAGTTTGTGAGTGCATCTACTTTCCAAGAGGTGTTAGTCAAGCTGTGTGGGGAAAGTTGGTCCATTTGTCGCGAAAACTTTTCAAACGAACTGAACAGTGAAAAACTGTTCAGCTGACTTGAACCAGCTCATTCCGTTGAACATATGACGTTCGTGACGTTCGTTCGTTGGAAACCAAGGTGACTGTCCATTTTAATTTATTGAAGCGTAATAAAGCTACTTCACATATGAACATTCTTACTCCATTTATTTCCAGAGATTCCGATAATCGATGGTTGTTTGAACTAACCACATTCCCTTGTCTACAATAGAGACTGAAGAAATTTTTCGAAAACCAGTCTTTGCTATAGTAATTTTCATTGTGAAATGAAGTAACGGAACCCTTGACGATCCCGGATGCAATCGGTGTCATAATGACATCGTAGCTAGGACAAGATCAAATATGTAAAGAACTTGCAGATTTCAGACCTAGTCACTGATGTATCACTCGTGCCTTTATGTTGAAACACACCGAGATGTCAACGCCCTTGTCTTTAGCCACCTGTCGTAATGATTTTCTCTCGAAAACAGTTTTTATCTGACTGTTTGTTACGCTTTTTGCATCTGGTTTTATCGTTGAGGAGCCCAAGCGAAGTTTTCCAACTTGTTGAGGCCTTTGTATGCCTGCTGTGACTATGAAGTACACATATAAGGGCAGTTATCTCGGGCAATGTCCATTTAGGGTTACGTTGGGCCAGGATGTCCAATTTCGACCTTCCGGACGAAAATTTGGAAAAAGCACTCAGAGGTTCCAAAGATCTCAAATTGAATTTTCCGTTGGATAATAAATTGAGCTATGTCGACAATACTTCACTTCATTCTTTTGTAAACACCAAACAGGCTGTGATGAACCGATTAAACAATAGGGGTAAGTATGTATAGTATACATTTTACACCTTCGCCATGTACAGTATTGCAAAGTACAACCTAGCGTTACTGACTCCATCGCTGCTACTGAATGCAAGCTGTTGAAAGGCCATTAATTGCTCAATTCTGCCTCAGTAATGTGAACACATTAGTTTGTATTACTGTCGACGAGGCATCTATAAAGACAACGGATGCACATAATACTTTCGTTTCTGTTCGTCATTAGGGAGGCCTTTCAAATATTTCCGATTGTCGCTCACGAGAAGGCATATAATGAGGGTGCACGCTCAGTTTTATTCTGTGGATCAAAGACTTGGCTAATTCATGTAGATTACGCACATAGTAACGATATTACGAAGTAACAATCAAACGTTAAGTGATCACAGCTGGACATAAGTTGGAACATTGATAGATTGACGGATGTACGGTGATATACAAAGAGCAATGAATGAAACCTGTTTACATGATAAAATCGTACAACGAATGGTGAACTAGTTTCAGACCGTATGAACAGATTTGAAACGAGTTGAGTGAATTATGGAATATTCGATGAGAATGACATTAGTTCAGTTATCATGAAAATGTTTACGAACTTGCTATTCGCATTTGTAGTATGTAGGTGAGGACTGAGTGCTGTTCGTCCTGTGTCGTGAATCTCTGAGGACTGTGCGAAATTGATCGAACTGTGTGACAGAAACCGTGTATTTACTGGCTAGAAAGCGGTTGCTGGTCTTGATAGACTCGGCAGTCCGGCTGAACAAATTCGGTAGGCGCTTGCGACCATCCATACCGCTCGCCTAGAAGACTATCTGAAATGACGTTGTGTCATCGCCAATGACGAAGAAATATCCACAAGTTTGTTGGTTCTTCATCTCAAATCGCCTATGGTTTTGCCTGGCTTTTCTTCTTCATATTCATACTTTGTATGAATCTGTCACTTCGAGGGTTACCGTCGGAATCAACGGCACTCAGAGCTACGGTTCTCCGGGTGTATGGCTCAAAATTGGTAGTGTTGTTGAGAGCATGTCGGAGGAGGAGTAGGAAGAAGATGAAAATGATAGTGACTCCAAACTGTATCCCCATAAGTTTCTGTTTTATCTGTCATCTGCTTTAGCTTTTCTACTTATCAGCCTAGGAAACTTAATTGTTATATTTTGTTCTGTTGAGAAATTAGCAAACACACTATTTTGTTACATAGATTGAACATCACCCACAATTGATCGCAGCTGTCGCATTCCCATAGACTTTCCAGTCGGTTTCTTTTCGAAATGGGCCGACTGGAAAGTCTTTGGGAATGCGACAGCTGCGATCAATTGTGGGTGATGTTCAATCTATATGAAAATCCAAATCCCCTACTACTGAACACTATTTTGTGCCAAGTAATTGGTGGTAATCGTTCCAATTACCCTTTGTATCCGTCGTGTATATCTTTTCAGCCGTAAATCACACTTCCCTCCAGCACTGTTTCGCTGCATCGTCATCAACACAACAATCTCAAACCGATGAATCCGTTGCTCGAAATCTCGCATCATCTATTGCTAGACACTTCATGATAACAGGTTGGAAAAATAGTGTTACGCAACCAGAACCCGACGTTATCCGCCTATAGCGAAGATATGTTGATCAGAGTTCACTAGCGGGTGCTATGTGCACACAAGTGGTGAAGCAAACCATCAGGTTGCAGTGGTATTTATGTTATAATACTCGGTGTGAATATATGCGCCTTCATATCAGACAGAGTGTTAACATATCATAACACATTTCTTCTTGCTGTATTGACCTGTATGCTAATTGTCATTTCTCCGTGAGTAAAATCTCAAGTGAGGACACCAAAATTAAACAATCTCAAAAGTTGTTTGGACACAATCGCTAAGAGTCATCCCAACGGTACTCACGTGGCAATGAGCACGTTTCCACAAAGGCGACATTTTACGAACCACATTTGGCAGAAAATCAAAATAAAGTCTCCCAACAGTCATAAAATTTAAAAGTTTGGAATGGACTATGTACCATGTTTTGAACGTAACAACCAACAAAATTCCTCATGTCCACGTAACCAAGAAAATGTCGTAGAAAGTCAAGTTCAATATCATCTTAAGAAACAGTACGCTGTTGTAACAAAAGTTAGGGTTCTAATCTATTCAGACATGTTCTTTTCCAGTAGTTTTAGGCAGATAGTCATAGTTTTTCACTCGCGGCACACTATAATTGCATAGGAAGATTTAATATCATAGCCACTTTGTCGGTTACGAACTGATAAACCCTCTTCTTCTTAAATAGGGATAGCACAATAGTAGAGATATGAAACCAGTAGCCAAAATGAAATCACAGAAAACCTAAGCTATTTATTGAACATATTCATGAATCACAGCTTCAGTCAATGGTAGCTGGTGTTCAACGTCTGTCTCAACCAACCCTAACGCTACCAAACACAAAGATCATTTATTATTGCAAATATGTTGCTTCTTTTCCGTGTCAATGGACCTGATCGCGCCGATATCCCTATGGGAAACATAAAAACTATACGATGAAAACGTGACCAATTATCTGTAAATCAAAGCTTTGGAATGGAGTTAAAAAGTCTTGATCTATAACTATTTTGGAGAATCTGGGGACCTCTGGTTCGGCAATCGCACAAAACTACCACAGCCGTAACTTCAAAGATTCAAGTAGGAAGTCACCTGAAAGATTGACGTAATTTAAAAGCCACACTTGATTGATTGCATCTGTTACATTCCATGAGGATTTATATCGGCCAAATTCAGTACCTCTTTTCTAAACAGGCTGGCTGAAACGTCTGTGTGAATGCTATAGCTGCTATCGATTTTGGACGATGTTCAGTCTATTTAGGACCAAAATCTATTATTCCCCATCAGTTACTAAAAGAATCACTATTTGAACGAAGCTAAAATCCAAATTGTCTGCTACGTTTTCCAAAAAGTCATCATTAAGCGACTGGTTTTTTGAGCTTTAGATAACGCGTATTGATTGAAACGACAAACAGATCCGTTACCGATGATTAACTCGTAGAAAGTTTGTCTCAAGTCGCCAAAATAATCTTCAGACTTCTTGTTAGCGTAAACGTTGATGAATAGCAGGGGGTAAAAATATTGGGTTTAAATTTAGTCACATGATTGGACCGTTCAATGAGGCGATCAGTCTACCGGAATCCGACCTAAACAGAGCACTATACTGATTTCCACAACCACTTAAGCAAATGAGATTTCTCCTTCACGGTCTTACATATACAACATTGTTGAGTTGCGCAATAGGCGCTAGCAAACAGGCGCTATCAATATGAGGAACCTCAAAGGAAGAAGCGACTATTTTGAATAATGCTCATTAGAAAAACGTGACAGAACCAAGTAACATAAATAAAAAGACTTACTTTGAGGTACAACTACGAATCTTGTTCAGAACGAACGTAAATGTGTGTCCTCATGTTTTGTTTGTTCTTTCACATGCTCCACAAGAGGCGGTTACGTCTGTCGCACAACCAGGCTCCTTTCTCTACAGATACTTGAACATCACCCTGATGGCTGACTAAGGGCAGAGTGGAGTCAATTTCGAGTGTAAGTCTGGTAAACCTCGTTGGCTCATCAGCACCAATTGTCACCGGATGTGGCTTTCAAGCCCACTCACCGCTTGTCCCGTCCCCAATCCAGAAGAGTCGAATTCTTTATTCCTATCACCGAGGAAGTAGTCAGAATTAGGTTGCGTAGCCTACAGTTTTGTGTTCAGGAGATAATTTTCTAAGACCTATGGTTCCCGTGGCATTAGCGGACCCTCCGGTGGTCATTTCAGTCACCTTGTTGTTCTCCTATTCACAACCGTGTGACGTGATTATGTAACTAATGGCACGTGATTTTGCTCGCTTGACAACCATGATGATATAAAGTGTTATGTGACTGGCTCGATGACAAAGAAACGAATACATCCTGTTCAGAAGATCGTTCTTACATCTGATGAACTCATTCGTTCCCATGGAAGACTTAACGACGCAGTACATATAACCCCACCCACAAAAGCATTCGGATCTGACTGAATAGTTACAGCCATAATTTCTCCAACTTCGAAGGTGCAAGTGTCTGATCACTTCCTTCGTATTTTTCATTTACCCATCTTTTCTCATGTCCACTTCACAGCGTGACTGATCAGTTCCATAAACGATTAAGTAAACAACACCTGACCTGTTTCAGGTCCACGTATCTCTATCAAGCACTGACCGACATGACATATAACGTGAATCCTATTCAGTAACTTATATTCATCCACAGAACACGTAAATATTGGCTAAGATCTGTGCAGCGCAGTCATATCTCTAACTGAAAACGATGCCGAACAAATTTTATTTTCATGATGCTTGGATAGGCATCGTAGAGTACATTATGGCTAAACGGTCGGAAGTGTATCGGACCACCACAGGTTCCTCCAAGTCATACATCCTTTTCGGTGACTTAATTCGGTCAGTCTCGATCGATAAAGTACAAGTCGGTCAGGTGTCCGTTTTGATCATCTTACGTGCATGTGCTGCTTGACTGAGGATACCACGGAATCTTCGTCTGTTTCTCGTCGGATATTTGTCGACATACTAGGAGGAAATCCGAAATATTGAATAAGATTTCCAATTCTTTGTGGGCTGAACCCCTTAACTGGTGTGTCTAGTAAGGACAACATACTTAAGGCATCAAGAACACTATTAAGTCTCCCAGGAGTGTATTGTATTTTACGGTTGTAAGCAGCTAAGCTGAGAGACCAACGAATGATCCTCTAGGAGGCCATTTGTTCCATCGCCTTTCTCTCTCACAGTAACGAAATTAAAGGCTTGTGGTGCGCAAAAATAGTGAACAGTCTAAGAAGATAGTGCTAGATCCGTTTTACGCTTTATATGATAGTCAAGTCGTCCCGGTCAAGTTGTGATTAATTAGGTTCTGTTGCACTTGGTGTCAAAGAGCAGTTAGAGATAGGACGTTCGGATCCATTCGTAAGTTTGAAATAGGGCAGTGCACCAAGATCACATGGGGAAGCACCGCAAAAAAGTATAATCGGTTTTATTGAATCGTAATGTCTCAAAAACTTGTATCAAGGTAAGAACCCGTTCGTCCGCGTTGAAAACAGTTTTCTAAATTTAGGTATACCGTCAAATTTCACCCTTAAGCAGAAAGTGATAAAGAGGATGAATCTGCTGCACTGCAAAAGATGCGAGTCGATGTAACTGAGTCATCATCCCAAAACTGATCAAAGCCTCTTTATGTTTTTAGACGATGACACATAACCGCCAGGAGCTTGTATTTCTATATATAACAGTTGTAGAGCTTTCTTTGACGACCGAAATCTGAGATATTGTACACTGGGTAACAAGAGCTCACCTATTTCTTTCTTTAATACATGACCTAAAATTGATTGTCTCTTCAAGACCAGGTCCAAGGCTAGCAACTATTGTGTCCGGTGCTCAGAAGGTCCTCAAGGTGTGCACATACACGTATATCTTCAACATAAGAGTCAAGGATACGTTGAAAAATAACGAGTACAGTGTTAATTTCATAGAGGTGGGTGTAACAAAACTCTACAGGGAGGCTACTTATGGTGCACGTATGTGAATCTCCGGTTAGTTCAGTCTGTCAAACAGTTCTTTTGCAAGCAGTTTGCCCCCAGATAATGGTGTTTATATGTGTTCATTTCTTGATGAGAATCATCGACTTAACTGTCTCACTGCACGTTGAAAGGCATTTCTAATCTCCGACGCATCCAGTTATTCCTTATCTAATTTCTGCAGCTATCCGGATGATCTACAATAAACAGGCTTGCATACAGATAGATAGTTTGGTCCTAACCGTCGCGTGATCTGTGCTACATTCAGCCCCAAGTATCATTTCGCGACATGAATTTCACAAAGGTAGCACTGCCGCACAATCTCTAATCGAGCAAATGGTGATGGCCCCTTCGTGGGTGAATCCACCTCGTGATCTCGCTGGCATTGGAATTGAACGTTTGTGATTGCTAACTGGTGAGTAGCACACAGGTAGGGCAGACAATCACCGTTCTCGTTGGCTGATCTTATGCCATGCAGTCAAAGGACACCCGACCAAGCTACATAGCCTCGATAAATTCGTGCGTTCAAGTCACTCAGAACAAACAGCCGGTCACTTACCGGTGCCCCCTGGATTGTAGATGGTCTTTTGTATTAATCTGACACATAGTTAGACCACAGACATTAAGGAATATGTCGTAGTCACTGGCCGTATTAGCCCACCAATCTTGTCCTTGCGCCTGCGACTCGGTCGAGGTAATTTTGTCACATTTCTTAGCAGAAAAGTATACACACATGTCAGCACAAGTTACCGGTACAGAGGAACTAGTTAAATGACATTAACCTAATCTTCGGACATTAGCATACTGATTTTCTGCTGTTCCTACGTACACTCTTGCAGCCTCTCAGAGACGGTCTTTTACTGAGGCATACAAATCAAACAGTTATACTGTACTGCACGTTCTACCAATCCAGTGCTGACTGAATTCTGTTACACATAATACCACCGACTGTCTTCTGTGCTTGGAGAGTTGAGGTAAAAGGTGTTGGAGTGTTCCTTTATGGAAAACCTTCGTTATTAAAGGATCACATTGTGCTGGGTTCCATGACAACGCCTTATACGTTCGGTTTCGGCCTTTCTTTTATTTGAAAATTGCTGTGTACCATACACGTTGAAAGCTACATCGATCTCTACCTCAGGTATTAACATATGAACAACAAAAGTTGAAGAATACTTACAAGGCGCTATGGTCAAATACAGTAGTTTTTTATGGGATAATGAAAACCAAATGATCCAATCAGATCGTCATTGGCTGATTCTACGGAACATTGGGTCCCCCATAAGGCGGAGAGGTAAATAGGACATTTTCCCAAGTAAACTGTCTATCAGACATTATGCCTTCTGCTTCTGTTGATTGCCAAGAAATACATTTTGTTTATTACTCACTGTGCTTACCGCACTCTGATCGCCATTCATCACTTGCCGCGTTGACTGTCTTGAATATCTTTTCCCGATGTTCTCGATATGGGAACGAGGTCATTTTTGTATGCGTCATTGCGCGCATCTGCAACCTCGGATAGATAACTGACATAGCGCTAGTCAGTTGTGTGATCTCATCGACCTCGAGGCATCCAGTCAGTATAATCTACGTAGCATAATGGCGGGTTATTTTGTACACATCATGCGATATAATTGGTGTGCTTGTGTATACAACACTAACGTGACGCACCGAAATCAAGTCTAATATACTAATGACCATTAACAATGAATGGTTTATAATACTATTATCCAGTCTACATCATTGTGATTCTGAGACTTGTCAACTCATTCCTTTCAGTAGTCGTAATGGTACATCGTCCCTCACTTGGACGTCAAGCAGTTGGCATGTCTCAGTTAATGGGCCGTTGTCGAACCGCATGTCAATCCATTGCGAGTAATCAAACATTGTGCGTTTCGTGATAAAATTAGAAGTCGACTTGTTCGAGGCAAGCGTAGCCGTCCTTTTGAGCTGACATTCAGGTTTGACACATTTTCAACAATCAATCCGCTAATCGCATCACGTACGTGTCCAAACCAATTGCTGCGATGACAAGTATGTAACTTTTTGTTCTATTATTTGAAAGATGACGTAATCAAGATAACCAGCTATGTTTATTCGTTGTAAGTCTGACTCACATTGCTCAACACGGTTACCGTATTCGTTTCTGTCAACAATACCAGTGACGCTATCACTCTCCGTCTCTCATATACACAGGGCTGGTGACATCCCTATCGGGTTAGCCTGTCACAAAGATCAAAGTCAAAGAACACTTGAGAACAATCATCACCACAAAGAGCCTGCACTGCATCACTTTCCGTACCACTCACACACCGCGTATCCAATGAAACCCCAATAGAATATGATCAGTGGCCTGTGAGTGGAGACCTTTTTGTCCCGAAGGTAAATGCTAGTTATCCACTAGGTAGAACAGTACGGAAATGCAATTCTTATCTTTTGGGCAACAACTAGACAGAAACTCACTTGATAAGGTCAAACTGAAAAGGAATACTGAAAATGTATTGTAAAATGTGGCTTAGTAAGGGAGTACCTTTTACTGTATTCCGGATAAGAGGAATGAAGGACAAAAATGCAGAGCTTGACCGAAAAACAGACAAGACATTCATCATACAATGCATCAGCAAAGCTGAAGAAAGGCGAGACTAGATGGGCACAGTGACTCAGGATTTTGTAGAGAAGACCGGGTGATTTACCGAACAACAGCGGTTGTAGGTTGATATGAAGGAATTAGCAGATATAACTTGACCGTAGCATGCTCGTCATCTCCTCGCTGACGGTTACCCATAAGTAGGTTGATGACCAACCAGTATACATACGCAATACACACCGTCTTGCAAATCGTTTCAAACAGTTGTTGGCCACGAATGTTGCCAAATTAAAAGCCAATCGATCAAGCCAATCAGTGAGCTATATGTCACGAGCAATCTCAGTCCGAAAACGGCAACAGCATACCATACAGTGTTTTGATCCCAATATAGGAGCTCAGTGACCCATGGCACCACCGGAAGTATTTTCAGCCTCAATACGTGTATAACCTACGAATTACCAGTTGAAGAGTATACAAACCGTACAATTCCTTTCCTTACTCCACAAGCCTCAACTCAAATTATCCAATCATTTCCAATAAATCCACATAACAAAAGTAGTTTCGCGCCACCCTCAATGTTTTAACTAATCCAAACCATTTGTTGCTCACGTGTCTCTACGTGTCACACGTAATTTTATTTTCATTCATTATGATGTAATATTATTATATTATTGTTATTTATTACAAATAACGTTATTTTTAATGGACAAAAAACAACAGCCAGGATGAAGTGAACACCGAACATATATGCTAATCATCAAGGGGGTAGAAATTACATGTATATGCATTGTCTACACGCGTACATCATGGGTCACAACTTGGGCACGTTCCAACTCCTGGGCTGTTGTTGTGAGGCCGGAGTGAACAAAATTGGGTAAATCGTGTCCACGCGTGTCCGGTAGGCCCAGCATCGTAAACAGAACCAGGACAAGAGTGACTGCATAGACCAGTAATGGAATACCGTGCTTGACCTGACGGTCCAATTCGTTCACGTAGGGACATAACATTGTACCCAGACGGGAACAACCGAAAACAAGCCCGAATCCTATAGTACGAACTTCCGAAGGAAACAATTCCGGAATATAAACATAGGATAAACAAATGCAGACTGTGAGCAGCACGATGCTTACATTCACGCCAACTGTCAGTATCAGATCTGGTGGTGTGGTTTGAACGGTATAGCTGAGACTACTTGCGAACAAACAACCGCTAGCCATTGCCACCACCAACATGAGCGGACGCCTGCGTGTGGAACACATCCTATAGATTAAGGCTGTACAGGCAGTAGAGGGAATGCCAGTAAGAGCGCTGAGAAACCCGAACATATAAATAGAAGCTTTCAGATTGTTCGCGTAGTAGAACAGACCAAAAAGACACATGGATATGCCGAACATAGCAATTGATCCCAGGACAGTAGTCATCGTCAACTGTCGTGAAGAAAACGGTTTGAACACAGCACAAAAATGACATGTTCCTTGAACCTTCGATGACATATGCTGTGCTTTAAACTCTGTTTCAAATACCTCAGCCGCTAAATCAAACGTATTCAAGTTCCGCAATCCGTCCGGTTGGTTCAAGCCCATATGATTTATACGATAACCAGTAAACAGTTGTGATACTGCTTCACGAAATCGGCCTCGGGAAATTAGCCATCTAGGAGATTCGGAAAGCAGAACCGGATAAAACAGTCCGAGGAAAGCAGGAGAGATCATGGCTATATTCAACCATCGCCAATCAGGAACAAAATAGGCGGACAGAGCAATAAGTGAAAGATGGCCAAAATCCAATCCCACTGAAAGGACAGCATTAAATATAGAACGATATCGAGCCACGGTTAATTCTATCACTAAAACGTTCCCAACGCTCATTTTAACTGCATTTCCAACTGCAACCAAAGCACGAAGCACCACATAACTGACGTAATTCCTTGACAAAGACACACCGATTGCGCCAGCAACCTCCACGCTACAGAATATCCACAACGTTTTCACGCGACCAAACCGATACCCACTCCAGCCACCCAGAATAAAGCCAATCAACATACCTACCATATAAATAGTAGTTCCTGTAGGAACTAACCACTTCCGTTGGCAAACCGTTTCGAACTCTGCAATCACATTTCCTGGATAAGATAGAGAGCTCGGTTGGAACACATAACCATAGGGACATGACTCAGTTGTGTTTGAACTCTCCAATTTAATAGCCGAGAATATCTCCTTCAAATTCACCATGCTCCAGTTTAGCGTATAACGAAAACAACCAAATATCTCATTTCGTTCAGAACCATTTGATAAATTCCTCTCGTCAAACCATGGACCGATTACACTGGCAATCTGTTCGAACGACAAAGACAGGTTCCGAGCAAAATCTTCCACTCTAGTTTCCATAACACACCGATGCGGCGATGCTGAGTTCGCGTAGACCGGAAAGATATATGGAACAGGAGTGCTTAACATGAGATACAGTGCCAAACTCCACTGCCACAATCCAGCAGGATTCACAGATTCTTCTAGAAAACGGTCCACGTTGAGTTGTTCAAAGCGATTTGTGCATTCTTCACTAGGTATTTCTTTAGATTGCAAACCCATTTTTGCTCTTCTCATCTACAAATACGATTCACAATTATTAAGAGGTTGCTAACAAACGTACACATGTATAGTGTCACGCAAAGCACGTTCCGTTACTTGCTCGAGTTGCATCTATCAAGGGAATCTCCGACAATTAAGCAGAGACGCCAGCGATATGTCAAGATTTAGGTGGGTCTGATTCTCACGCAAATCACTTGTGGCACCCAAAGGCACAATACAACCTTGCACACAGTTATTGTTGGTCGTTAGTACGTATTAATTTCCAGGCCGTTTGGTTGATTAAATGCTGAAATCGACAAACTTTATATATGTGGTGTACTCGATCATTTGGATTTTAACATAGTTTACGTGAAAAACGTCCAAAGACTCCCTCACATTTTGGACACGACTCTTCACACCGATGTTCCACTAGAAGCAGATGTTCGGAAAAAGTGTTAGCCGCCGTTCGTTTGTTTACTATACAAAAGTTCTAACACACTGGCAACCAACATTTCTCGATGGTTTCCCATAAGCTTTAGATGAACGGATGCAGTTATGTACGACTAAAATATCTATGTTTCATCTACTGACAACATGAAAATGAATATTGGAATACCACACTAATATAGTAAACCAAAGTTACTCACTGGTAATAGGTAAGTAGAAAACTTATGCTCAATGTTGCGCTAATGCAACCGAACGTGTTGGACTGCAGGAAAGAGTGAGAATACGGTTTACTCTACCAACAGGAATATGTGCGGTTGGTTTGTTGATGTGTCGTCCGCTAGTTGTGCGCCTTATTCTCACTTGTATTGGTCGAATCCCCACCATATGGTTGTCCTAAATCACAGCTGTATGTGTGTGTGTGTGGCTGCGACCTTGCAATCTCGTCAAACGACTTAGAAACGAGGCAAGTTCATGTGGATAGTGATTTTTCTGCATGTCAAAGTGTCTTGAACCGCATAATTATACACACTAAGACCTAGGGGCTGTCATTTGCAATTTTTTACTAGGTCCAACAATCAGAAACGGTTAAATACTATATTCTTCTAAATCACCAGGACCCAACAATTGTACAGACGTGAATGAAAAATGTGAGATCCAACAATTCGTCGAAGTGTCACTGTGATAAGTGACTAAAAATATGTAGGTAATTATTTTCTATCGACCAATAATACACATAATTATATACCTACAAATAAGTAAGCGCAAAATAATTATAGATAACAGCATTCATCTATATATACACGCACACGGCTCACTCAAGGGTACCACGAACTAAACTCAGTTAATAGATCCTAAACTCTAAAAATCATGGTGAGTACATGTGTCCTTCAGAAGGGCTGAGGACAGTTTGACTTATCCTCAGTAAAAGCCTTAAGTCATTTTTGAGTTGCATTATTTATTCGACATGATCGTAGACCACTCAGGTTTTGACGATTTTAGATTGTTTGCATCCAGTACAAGAAAGAAGACATCAGCCTGGAAAATGATCGTGCAGTATCCATATTGGCAATCTAGAGGTAATCTAACTTTTCCATACGTTTTCTACCTTTTTTATCTGAAACGTGTGGTGGAACTTAAAGCGTGCTCTTTCGTCGACATTTCTATATCTCTTCCAGATATCCATTAGATTTTGTCTAAATATTTTCGGGTTATCAAGATCATTGTAACAGAGATTCGTAGTACAAGAGTTGGCGAATTCAGTCATGTAGTCTGAACACCATTGTGTAGAATAAAATTAAACATAATCTTTTTGACGTGGTATTACAGTTCGCTTCATTCTGTTAAAGTCTGGTATTACGTAATTTCAAACAGTTCGTTCTAGTTACGTGGCACAGTCGAGCATGATGAATGAATTGAAATGCATGACCATACATGTAAACATGAGCAATGGACTTATTCATTCATCAAGACAGTCTCGGATCGACGAAAGTATTGTTCTGTTGACATAGAAGAGTCATTATCTATGACTGGCGATAATCTCAGCTATCTAAAACTGTCGTCTTGTGTTGCCTACGCCATTACCTTCAACTTTATGTCCAGGTATCAGTAAGGGAAGAAGATTTGAACGATCTTGCCTGCATGCACCCAGTGACTTGTCAAATGCATCTCAATAGATCACTCTCAGTTCAGCATTAGACTGGCCAATATATATAGCTTTCCAGGAAATCTCCATAATTAGATTATCAGGCAACATCACTAAAGGATAGACCTATTGGGAAATTACATGAGCTGGTCCTTATGCGAACTTTAGCATCTCTACCGCAGGTCATGATAAACGGGTTTTTGTTTGCACTTTATTGCATCGCGCAAAGAAAGAATGTTGATCAGACACATTACACAATGAATTACAGCACCTGCAATTAGTTCTGTACTAGAATGGCCATCCATGTGTGTTCACCGAGCGACACAGCAGGCTTTGCCATACTGCAACAAGAAACACAGCTGTGTATAGAAGGAGGGTAACCTCATAGTTAGCCTATAATGGTAAGGATATATTGAAAGAGCACAGTCGGTAACTTTTATCAGGAGCCAAACGAACATTCTATACAACATCCATTAGGACGCTTCGTTCGATCAGTCGAATATCCAGTAAAAATTTCGCTACTTTCGTATGCCAATTTGCTCGGTATTTACCAGTTTCATTCAACCATCGGCGTGGGCGGAACGGTATGGCGAATGCAAAATGGAGTAACCGAACCTGTTCCGACTTTTTTAAAACATGAGATGAAACAAGTTCCAACAAACAGTGTTGTGCAACCAGTGCGAAGAAAGCAACCAGTATTTCTGACTGCGCGTCAGTTGTTGACCTCCGGACATGCGGTTATCGCGACCACTGCATACTAGTTCACTCACACAACCAACGGACGATTGTTTTAGTTCACTGAGGCTACCGGTGGGAACGTTACAGACTTTCTCGGACTCTATACATGGAATTATGACTATTCGCCTATTATCTGTGGTTCAGTTGGACAAGGTAATCGTTGATTCCGTGCGATCTCGGAATCGATAAGTCACACGTAGTCTGCAGGACCACGTCTATCGGCCCAGTGAAAAAGACATACCGTTATCAATGGACTGAGTGGTCAAAGCCAAACACCTTGAATGACACAAAAAATCGACGCGTTTAGGTATCAAAGTTTGCAGATTATATAGAAGACAGTGGTTTAATGTGACACTAAACAGAACAGTCATAAATCTTTTAAAAACTGCTATCACAATCAAGTGTTATACGTCGTGGACACCTCGACTGCACAGAACCAGTAGGCTGAATAATGAGTGGTGTCAGAAAAACATAAAATAGTGTACCCAACGCAGTCCAAAATAATGCAACAGTGGGATTGAAACCATGGTCATTGTATAAAATGAACGGTGCGCTAATGACAGTGTAGTTGCCACACCAATAACAAGATCTGGGCGAATCGAAAAACGGTGAGTAGGTTACTGGGTGAGAGGCAGATTTGATGGACGAACAGGAGACGAGAGGTGGTCATACAGGAAAATATTACCAAGAAGTAGTTAAGAAATGAATACACACGACGAATGAAATCGGACGGTTGAGAAGGTGAGATCAAAACCAAACAAGATAACTGCGTACGAACAGTCACTTTTTGTGAATAGGTAGATGGAGAAATAAGAAATAATAGGGAGACGTTTTTTAGGGCAGACTATTAAATCAACCCTAATTTCATGACGACCTGGATTGGAGAGTATTAGGGCTCATCTGTGATGTATTGCCGTTGGATCGATCAGCACTGAAACAGTTTATCCTGATGGCTTGTTGTTTACGGCTTCTCATCAAATACATACCTGTCAACCTGCTTTGTAGATCTGATGATCAATACCGCGTAGAGTAAATCAAATTTGCTCGTTGTTGCACACTTCTCTACATGTCTATCATGAGTTACTTCCGTTTTTGCGTCCTTCTCGCTCCTTTTTCTATCGGGGATGTGATTGTTCTGACTGGCAAACTAATATTGCCAATATTCCTCCTCCCATGACAGTGTATAAACACAGCTTTATCGAGTGACCGACTTCGCGCCACAGCAGTTGAATGCCAGATATGTGACTGTCAAGTCATATCACTAGTGTTGAAATTTGATAGTCGGATCTACAAACATGCCAGACTTTGGGTTCGTATGAAAGGCTTGTAAAAGCAATGTTTTAAGCCTGCCGATGCAACCATCCGCCCTATCTTGTCGGTTTGTCGAACTCAATTGAGCGTTGTTCAGGCACCTCGCATCTGCCACTTGATTCAAAAACGGTGTCGCGTTTGGCTTGTAGAGGAGGTAGCTGATAATGACAGAAAACCACCTCGCCGCGTATAAAACAATCTACATTTCTTCAGCCTCAGATCCTGTTACACGAAAGATTTTAAAAGGTTGTGCAAGATGAGATAGGTAACTTTATAAACTGTGATTGTCAGTTCATGTTAGGCTGTATGTGAGTGACAGAATATTGTATGATAACCAGTGGAATGTTAAACTTGACTCTACCACATCCACACAACTGACGAATTTCATGATTAGACGATCACCGAACCATGGTAAAAAAAAATTAACTATGGAAAAGACAGATAGGTCACTATTTTGGGCGTAAGTGTGCCAATCATAAGTTTACCTTGCGTTAAACACAAATTTATCACAACTTTTCTCAGTCATTTGTCTTGGTATTTGTAACCTAAAACCTGGTTTTTCTCAAGGTTTTCGACATGTTGGTCGGGGCTGCCATTCCCGAAACGAAACAACAGTGAATTGCGTCAATTTGTTGAGACTACTGCGTACTCATTTTAGCTGCGCAGTACATTCTTATTCTCAGATATCCTGAGCGTCCTCAACTTCAATTGGTTTTCTCGTTCACAACGTAATGGAGAAATCACTCACACATCCCGAGGACTATCAAGACAGGTTAATACCAGATAATAGGCCGACAGACAGGACTACAATGGCGCTGATCGCCCGAAGCAGTAGAGTTTTGAGGATCGCCTACCACGGCAGACTGTTTGATTATCCAAGCGGATGTCTTGAAACTCTTTCGACCAGGACATTAGTTTAGTCAGCGGCTAACATGCATCCGTAAGATACTCCATTGCATCGAAAATTCTTGTTGTGTTGTTTGCTTAGTTAGTTATTTTCTACCCTTGTAGTTTCTCATCAGTTTGTCATTTTGTTGATTATTCTCAGGATCAACTGCAGCCCAAGACGGAGTGCTCATTTGTGAGCCTGAAAATTGATGACATGTAAATGTGACATTTTACTTCAAATCGTCCATCCACCTCATTTTCATAATGCTGTCCGACCATATTGTAAAGAAAGGTAGCACTACAAGCACTTGCGTAGGGACGGGGGAAATTTTCCAGGTGCTGGCGATCACTAACTATGAGTCAACTCCTTCATCAAAAACCACACACAAATCATCCGTTTGTACCGTGTGCAGTAGTATGCATCCTCTTTTATCACTGTTGCGTAACATCGACCTCTGCTGTACTACTCACGACCAACAATCCATGTAAATACCTGAAACCACATTCTGAGACTATTCAGTGGTATATTTTCAACCACATTCCCCTTGGTAAAACGAGAACAGCCCATTTTCTACATTCATTTCGAAATCCTTACAACCACAGTACTCACACAGACTCGCTCTTCCGCTGAAGTCGTATTTAATGTGTATAATACCACATTCTAACTGAGTTCGAAACAGGTCGGAAGTATTACCGTACTACTGAGAACAAACGTTAGAAAAAAAAGTGCCCCTCCATAACTGGTATCATTCACACAAAACTATTTACAAATGGAAGAATCGATATGAGTCAAACTACCATTCAACACTGATGTGGTTCGTTTCATACACTCGGATCCAAGACAATGACATTGTGCACCAGGCAGACAGGAGTAGTCAAGGTGTAAATACAACAGCATAGTGTAGTGAGAGACCAATTCCTAGACGTGATCATCTCAACACTCGATGGAATATCCTAGCGCGGCGGCGACGAATGGATTGCGGACAACATGGGCGACCGGAATAGCCGTGGCTCATTGGGTCAGTAGAAAAAGAATGAGAGGCGAACAACCCAAAACAGAAGGTGTCAGTCACAAATACATGCTAGACCAAAGTGCATATGATATGTGAGTAGAAACCACCGTTGTGCTGTGGGCCGGAATTCCGGTTCATAAACATGAGTGGGCACCTGGCGTGGCAACTAGTGAGTTGGACAATATGGATTATGTTTTATTGAGCGACTTTTGTTATACTCGGATTGGAAGGGTTACATCTGTCTACAAGGCCAAGGCGGCACATCCAATTGGTCGTAATCGTACTATCGACGTGATGAATGTGGTTTGTCCAATCTACTAAGCGAAGATCACGAAGTCGAGGGTATTGTGGTGTCGAATGTTGCCCATAGTCGAAAATACAATAGATGTCCCATACAAACCAGTTCTGTGCTGCCAGACTCAACTACATTATTTTGCTCCTACTGATGTACTCCGTAAAATGATGGAATGAAAATTGTTCACACATCTTAATAGCTGGGTGCAATTGACTTGTTCTACCACAACAGCCAAATTTTCTCGCCTATTCGCACTTGTGAATGTTCTATAACACCGTAATGTAAGTGTAATTTAGCTAGCCCGATCAACCACGAGGTGGTTATCTGTATGCCTTGAGTAATAATAAAACTTAGGCCAACTCTCTTACACAGTGCTCTCTACAGAAGTACTGGTGTAACTGCACTGGGAGCTGCGTACAGAAGATAAACCAAGAACTAGGTGCTCATATCAAAAAATACACTTCCCAGTTGATAGAAACATAAACAGAAGCGCCAGGTGTTTATAATGGGCGCTTGACGAAAGACACGACACTATCGTCAGCGAAACACATTATCGAAGCAGCATATGGAGTCAGGATTTTTGGTGCCTCTTTTGTGACTTTCTGGAGCAATTGGACGACCAATTTCCAGTTTGTTTAGGCATTGGTTTCTCGACATCACCTTTCCTTCTTCTGGTCGATAAATAGCAACTTATGTTGATATTTCGACTACTCTGGTTTTCTTTGTCCCCTTACATTTTCATCTGTGTGTCTGTCCGTCAAATTCCTTAATCTTCAAATTCGAATGGGTTCGATTGACTTTAGTCAAAAGTTCGTGTATGACCGGTACTGACGAAATGATATTCCGGAGCACACTATATGATTCGCTCCTAGTTGTTTTATTCCGATTCAGAAAGATAATTACCTGCTTCAAATTTTACCTGACTCCAAAAACCTACCAATATGCTTGATAATCTTCCGCCTCTTGAATGCAAGTTGGTCATCGAACGTCTGCACATGCGATGCCTGAGAGCTTATCAGAAAAATCCGATCATGCTGGAAGCAGCAAAACGGTTCAAGGCTCGGATAGATAGATGAATTTCATACAGAAGTACGTGAGAGAAAGGATAAATCTTTCGAGAAGCTTCATAGTGGGTATTGCAAACGAATGATCCGTTGACCACTTATTGAAGAAAATACACGAATGTTTATAATACAGCGAGGATGGTGAAAATCCACTGATGGTTTATCTTACCAAGTTTCATATAGGGCACGAAGAGTGAGATAACTGCCGCAAAATTTCAGTTGGACGGAAGTACACAGTCTTCTAAGTGTTAAACACAGTCGCAACATAATTAGTTACTGCATCACTGTTGAAGTTCTTATTACTATGCAGGTGTACTCCCTATATCCCCAGCCTTTTCGTTTACGAAAGATCTCCATTCACGAAAGTTCCGGCTGCTAGTGGACCGCATGGATAACCTGAGTTCTCAAAAAGAGGTGTTGAAAGTAGTTCGGGAACTTACACTTGCCAGAATACTTACTCAAGTTACCGGTAGCTTTGCTGACGTTGAGGATCGACACTGGATAATGTTGCCGATTTTGTCCGTATCATTCTACCAACCATATACACAAAAATTTATGAGGTGGTCTGCCTGGGTTTCTTGAAGCACAGTAATACTTGCAAATGCGTATTGAGTGTAACTTTGTCAACTGTTACAAGACTACAGTAATAAACCGACCCTAGCTAACACACCAGTTGAACAGTTCACCAGTGGTCACAATAGTAAACTGAAAAAGCATTATGTCTTCTAACTTTTTTATTAACTCTGGCGTCCCCCAGAAGAGCCATCTTGCCATCTTTACTACGATCATCTTGCAAATGTAAGCTACCAGGAACAAAAGTAATCATGTCTTTCACTGCAACTACACTAAAGTCTGTTTACCTTGAACAAGAAATCAACTGATTGCAACCTACTAACAAACACCTTTACACGATCATCGTTTACATACTTGTAAATTTCCCCATGTCCCAATGTAAGCTGAGCTCTCCGCACCAGTCATCATCAACATCATAGCAACCATGAGCCTGACCAAAAGGTGCTGTGGCTCGGGCCACCGCTCACCTCAACAGTGACGTGGAATATCCTAGGAGAAAACGTTACTAAGAAAGTTGAAAATTAGTAAAAGAAGAGGAAGCGGAAGAACCAGAAATGGTCTGGATACAGGTACGCCATTGACTGCAACTTACCGCAATCTCTGATAACGTCTCAAACTAGCAGATTGAGTGGTCACGAAGACCCTAGCCAGGCAGGCGACACTGACCCATGCACACTGCTCAGTGGAGCAGTAAGGGTCTTCATATTTCATGACCACGTTGTTTCACCAGTACGTCTTTCAAATAAAACTCAAAGGACTTGTTTTATGGATGGCTGGCCAGTTTAGTTTATCCTTCTCTTATCATGACCGGATTGTCATCAAAAGGAAGTTTGGAACTCTTGAGATGACAAAAAGAGCGTTTCCTCGCATAAACAGATTATGGTTTCCCAACGCCGTACGGGGTGTACATAAGACCACTAATTGAGTATGTTAGTCAAGTCGTGTATACTGACTTAAAGAAAAACACATGCCATCGAACGTGTCTAGCAGGTAATCAGCAAAGTGGTCACTGGCTTGCAGCATTTCTCTTACAAGACTCGTCTTGATCTTTGTCCACCTGAGTTTCGAAAACTCCGCTGTGACTTGGTCCTCATGCACTTTTTCCTTAACGCAGGACTCGTACAACAATTCTTCACCTCAGTAGCTGATAACAGCCAGATGGGTCAGCATAAGAAGCTCCACAAGTTTCAACTTTTGACCTTCTTTTCTCACAAGGTTATCAATCACTGGAATTCCCTTCCATTTGAGAATTTTGATTGCTCTTCTGGGGACAGTTCTGAAATGTTATTAGATTCCCACTTAATTAAGGCACTGTTAGATTGGTAATTCACTTTTTGCTCGGTACCTTTTCTAACCTTCAAAAGCAGTACTACGTTATGCTGTTAATTATCGTCTTTCAGGTCAACAGAAAACCGCTGGATATCGAAACAAACGAACTGACTGCATTCAGATGATTTGGGCTCCCAGCCTCGAACCCGTGTACGAATCGCTTAAATCCTCCTTGCTAGGTAAGCTTATATGTTGTCTCATTCAATCGCGTACACCTCAACTGATAAGAAGGACAAATTTTATGGAAAGAAGGCTTCCAATCACCCCATGAAACTGAGAAATCTCAGAAGGACAGTAACACCACAAGTTGCGTTTCAAAAACGACCCGCCAACTGCTCTTTGAGGAGGCTGACGTACATCCAAGCAGTGACGGTGTGCCCGCGGTCACACAGGAAAGGTCTTTAGAGGAATTCGTTAAGCTAAGCCAAGTCTGACTCCATCGCCGTTCACAGTTCCGTCCCGAATTTTACTTCGCATTCCCCAAGCTCGTCCTCGCACACTACTTTTTCTCCCCTAGTATGATTATATGAGGTTGCAGCCCTTATATGTCTGCATGTGAACTGTCTGAGTCCATTCAACACATTAACTGAAATAAGAAAGTTGGCTCATGATACTCAACTTAACATGTGCGCCTTAACAGAACTCTGGCTCACATCTGGAATCAGTGACAGTTAACTGAGTGGTTTCAGGTACTCAGGTTGTCAAGCCAACTCTTTCCAATGAAAAGTGAGGGGATCTCGATCTCCCTTGATCAAAGTTACGGGACCACCGTAGGCGTCAAATAGTTTCTGTTCGCCCACAAATATGGTGTTATGTGACTTCAGTTGGTAGTGTAGGAGCAATTCATCAAGGCAAAATCCTAGTGAGCTTATTTATTGTCCCCCCCCGTGCATTTCTTTCGATGATGATGCAACACTTGTAAGCCCAGAACTATTCGTAGGATTTCACCGTTCTTCTCACTTTCATACTATGGTTGACTCCAGTCTACCCAAAGTAACCTGACCATCAACGTACCAATTAGACAGTGCTGACGTATACTCCATTTCCGTGTCCATTTTATAGCTACGAAAAGCGTGGATATAGCAGGTCATCAACCTGAAGTGGCATCGTTCTGGTTAGTCCTGCTTGACTTGGTTATCATCATTGAGGGTAGCCTACTGGACACAGTAGTGATCAAACCACCATTCGGATACAGTGGTCACTTTTAACTCACTTTTAATCACACCCAGTACTGGTGAAAACAACCATCAATAAAGTCTACACTTCGAAACTTCATTCAGGCTGATCCTGAAAGCTTGGAAGGCAACTTACTTTCACTCATTCTTGAAAATGATCTCGTTAGACAGAACTGCCATGCTGTTCAAAACACAATTCAAAAAACGGATGATTTATTTATATCGCTCCAACTGTATAATTTCTATTCACGCTCACCTCTGTCGAGTAGACTATGTCGCATTTTTGATAGCCGTTCCCATCTATTCATGAAATACAAACCTACAAGCAACTCAGAGGAACTAAACGCTTTCCGCATTATTCAAACTTGGTATTAACCGGAAATCCATGATCACATTAGGCTCGTCCAAGGAAAGATACTTGTGATAGTTTGCCAGGCTTGCTAGTTACCGAATATTCAAACAGTGTTAAAAGTAAACAAAAAATTCATAGTGTGAATTTGCTCTGAAATTGGCCGATTCCCCTTATGGTCTATCAATACCAAGTCTACCGACACTTGGTGAACAGTGGAATAAACTTATGAAGATTATGTGTAGGAGCAAATGAGAAATGTTGGATTGATAAATAAACAACACTTGTCTTTGATCCCGTGGGAGATCGGCACCGTAAGTGACAAACAAGTTTTTATTTCAAGCTAAGCTAGTCAACTTTGCGGTGGACCCGAATTTATAGGTTTGTGCAGCAGAAATATCAGAAAGTTATGTGTTACTGGGATGTGGTTTAATGTTAGCTACCTGTATGAGGCGTGTATCGTAGTTCACAAAAATACCTTACAGAAAGGATCAACAAAGAGAATAATGGGAAAAGGCTGAAAATAATCAGAACTGACTGCTTGTTCGAATCCTGAACAGACACATCTAAGAAAATATTAATAGATTGAAATGGATAGATGATATGTATCTAGTGGTTGGCTCTTGATGTGAATTGCTTGGTCAGTTCATTACAATCTATCGGTCGACATTTTCATATTTACTAAGCCACTTCAAGTATTTACCATTATCTCGACCAGCCATAGTCACCTGCGCCTAGCTTGCTCTGTTGGCCCAGTGACCAGCAGACCCGTATGCTACTTACATGAGGTGGTTTGTCTCGCCTAACTCACGCACAGACCACCCAAAGCCAGAGTGGACTTGCTGCGGTTTGCCACATGACTCGAACACTGTTCATCCAGACCTAGAGACCATGATCGATCAATTACTCTGGATGTTTCAGGCCTGTTTTCAGTTGTCATAACTCACAGATACGCCGTGACCGGATACAATATCTAAAAAGAGCCGTTGAGAATGGATACGGAGTAATTATTGCAGTGATTATGCAAATGATCTCGCATAATGCTGTAAACGGTACGTATCATTACTAGGTGGCCGCAAAAAGGAGATTCGCTGCTCTTGAGATAGTCATCATAACTTTTCACCCCATGTACAAAAAGGCATTTTAACCACTGTAGTGGGTTATAAATGAAACCGATCCTTCAGTATAATGGTTTTAGTACAGACAAACTTTTCGTTAAGCGTGTTCAAAGCGTAACTACCAAGCAGGTCACAGGGTTAAAAATACCGCGTGCAAGTCGACTTCAATTGTAAAGGTTCCATAGTGAAGACGGCCGTATTCACAGGAGTGGGAGAAACAACGATTGACAGACAGCAACAGGTATGTGGGCGCGTGAGTATAAATCAATCACGTCGAGTCCGTACGAGGGTGATGTGGCTATCGTGACTTTCGATACTCAACTACCTACATCGTAAAGCTTCATGTAGTATCGTCTGCGTTGCTTACTAATCCTACTGCCTCAAACATAACCAACGCAGAACAGAATGATCTTGAATTCATCAGGAAGGACCGGTCATTTCACGTCACTGAGGCCTATAAAAGCAACATTACAGTGATTCTTAATCCAGAAGATTACCAAAAAAATGTTGGAGCCCTTAGCTACTGGACCATATGAAGAGATTAATGAGCAGAAGACCAACGCACTTCTCAAGAAGGTCAAAGCATAGACCAACAAATTCCCCAGGGGCATCAGAGAAAAACTTGGGCAGTCTACTTGGTTCATGCTCAATCCTAAGAGTGTCCTTCGGGTTTTTATGGTATTCCAAAAGTACATAAAACTAGAATACCCATAAGACCTGTTGTTGACTACACCCCTAGTCCAACTTACAACCTGACGAAGTTCATCAGCCACATCATCGAACCGTTGCAGGACAAGTTAGTAAGCAAAGTGAAATATTCTTTTGATTTTGTTAACAAACTCGAACACGTGACACTAGACAATGATGAAACTATTTTCTTAGTTTTGATGTGACATCTCTTTACACCAGTGTACCGGTAAAACATTGCATTGATGTTGTTAAAGTTATTAGGAAATGATGATTCTGTTGGTGCCTGCACTAATTTATCACCTTCCGAAATTGTATCTGGTCTTGGACTTCAGTTGCAGTCAACATTGGTCACAACCAACAAAAAACTGTACAAGCAAGGCGACTGCGTAGCTGTTGGTTCCTCTGTTGCACCTGCAGCAGCCATTATTTTCCTCGGATATCCAGAAAAACAAGCGGTGAGTGAATATATTTGCCCTACAAGAATTTGGTGGCGGTATGTAGAGGACACATTCTTAATCATGAAACGGACCGCCCGTGACCAATCCCTGCAGTTTCTTGACTCAGAATGCAACGGCATTGCATTTACATTGGAAACTGAAACCGATGAGCGCTCACCTAAATTTCTAGACTGTTTGGCAATAGTTGTTGAACAACAGAGGTCTCATGTTTCTGTGTACCGCAAACCAATCCACTCTGGTCGTTATCTCAATTTCAACTCGTCACATCCAAACGGTGCGAACAGAACAGTCAATACAGCTAACGAGATCTGCACAACTAAACTCTCCAGAACAACAGAAATTTCTCACATTAAAGAGATGCTAGCCGCCAATCAATATCCAACCGCACTTATTGAGAACACAATTGAGCGCATGCCAATTAAGGAGGAGACCGAATGACCGGGAATTTCAAGTCTGCTGTGCAAACACCGAATCATGAACAAACACCTAAAAAGATTCGTTCCATTCTTACTGAGTTAGTTATCCGGACCGTATTCCGGTTAGATGATACCTTAGAACGACGGGTGATGCATCCTAAAGACCCAGTTTCTATGGGTGATCAGACAGACTGTGTTTATGAAATCAGAGTGAGTGAGAGGCCGGTCTCCTATTGACAAGGTAATCAGAAGCGGTCAGGTGAAATAATGTGGCATTTCTGACTGAGTTCACTGGCTCACTGTTGATTGAAAAAAGAATGATAACGCATTAAACGCATGTTAGAAACGGTGCCTTAAAATGAATTTTGTTCCTGCAAACGATGACGATTAAACGGAATATTGGGGGGGGGGAATTGCTGGGCATCACAAGATTAAAATTGATCGTGTGCTACGCGTCGCATAAGCAAGCATGTCATAGGTTTACCTTTCAAGTTGGAAACCACACGTTGTTGATATTGTGCTCGAGATTTGTTTTGTTACAGCTCGTCCTGACCACGACCGGGACTCGACCCCAGGACTTGCATTCACGAGACAACCGTGTTGACCCCTGCACCAGTGACCTCGCATTAAGCACGACCGAGTTATCACACGCAAACACGGGTAATACTCACATTTACATTTGTCAAACTCTTCAGATTTGTTTGTAGTAGTCCACTGTATGTTCATAGCCTCTATTTTTCAGGTTCATCATGTCTTATGGAAATTGTTCGTTTGCAGTTTTATCGGGCTCTATATATGTAAATCGGTTTCTAGGTGCCGATTTGATTTGTTTGTCTACGTTACTAAGGTATTCATACAAAATCAGCTATAGTGAATCTTTCTGCTGCAAGTCGAGTACATTCAAATATAGTCTTCATCCAGTAAGACACACCTATCAATGAAATAAAAATTCTTCTTTGATTATGGTGTTTTTCTTCTTCAGGATAGAAGAGTATTAAAGTCCCATGAAGTTCGATCAGCTTGACTGGGTGAGACCGCTTCTTTGTTCAAACCACCGGAATAGACATAAGTTCATAAACGATACTGAACTCTTCGAAACTGTTCTTAGATTACGAAACACTTCAGACCCTCTAAAAGGTTGTATGCTATACAGTGACCATAATCTACTACTTATGACAAACAAGTAGTTAGCACAAAATGGTGAATAATCACACACAGACGTGAGCGATCACAATATCAAGTGTCGTTCAGAACGACAGTCCAAAATCTTACAAACACTAGGTCAACCAGTATCTACCGCCATGAAGCAACGTGGCTACACTCTGGATGTGATACTGCTAGTGTACCTGAAAATGGGTAAGAGCCATTTTAGAACTCGATTAACGGGACAACCCAATGAATACTGGTTCACGTGGTCTCAAGACGGAGCTTTGAAGGACGGCACAAAGGAATCCAATTGGATATTGTTTTATGAAGCTATAACATGTTTATCAAGAGTTGTTTCGTTCGAATTGCTTTCCGCGGAGTGGTTTTCAGTTCATAATATGGTTAGATCACTTGAGCATACAGTTCTGGTGTACAAATTCCCTAACAGAATATCTGATATCCTGTGCGCACAAAAAGCTGCGAGAGGTCGCCTCCGAAGAACAAGTACGATCAAGTTTGCATTTCGAAAGGTGGTTCGCGAGCGTCGTACTAACTGCGACAGGCTGTTGTCATAAATAAGCTCGTTATAAAGTAACTGTTGTAGGCGTTTATGGTCGGAAGGTGTAGTAGGACTAATAACGTGTCCCGAAGTTGTGTATATGGAGCATATGTACCAGATAACTCCAGAACACATCGCAAGTCAGAAGCCAGACTCATAAGTCATGAAATAAAATCCCGCGCCACTTGGACTGTTAACACAGTGATTGATCGTGACTAACCAACTGCCTTTTAATCACTACAGTTCTGAGCTGTATAACCGCCTGTACATTTGATCAAATCAGTAAGATATGTTAAACCTTGTTTCGTGTCTCCATTCGAGCTACGGATCCCTACGTTTACTGCTACGCATCGTGTCATCGATTACTAAGTCT